>JAFBJT010110733.1:12349-65863 GCA_016785325.1 Chascanopsetta lugubris | reverse complement strand
CACACACACACACACACACACACACACACACACACACACACACACACACACACACACACACACACACAGGACACGGGGCCCCTGAAACAACAGGGTGGAATCCTGTCCGTCCCGGTTTGGATGCAACGTAGATTGACTCTTTTCTAAAACAGAGTTGTAAAGGTGTTTTTTTTTTGTTTAAATGTGCAGTATGCAGGCTATAGTTGGATTTTTTGCCATTTTTTATGTCATTTATAATAATTTTGTTGATGTTTTTGTCCATTATCATAATCACCTTAAAGTACAACATATTTGCGTTATCACAGCATGAGCCCTTTATATCTACATCATGAGCAGGTCCACTCTTCTCAGGCTGCCATGTTGCTGTTGGTTTTGAATTTCAAAGACAGATGAAGGTTTCTTGAGGTTCTCCACTCTGGTAACATGAGGCTTATTGAGCTGCAGTATGTAAACTCGCCATTAGAGGTCCCTTAAGTCCTATACACTGCACCTTTCAAGTCACTTTAAGACATTTCTCCATTTATTCAGCCTTTGTTGAGCCACGATTACTCGCGATACACTTTCCCTCCGGTCTTCAGCCCAGGTCGGAGCTAGCTAGCCATCGTTTGCTCCGCTATTCAAAGCGCCACCAGTTTGTCAGCTGCAGCGGGTTGCTTGGCGCCCGTGTGGGCAGTTGTGTACGTGTGAGCAGGCGGCCGTGACCAGTTACCCTCCGGCTTTATTGTTGTGATTATTTTTCTTTATGTCTGGCGGCGCGTCACTCGGAAGCCACAGGTGGCGCTATATGAACAACCCTTTCTGGAAACCTCCACCGTGCCCCTTTAACAGCGACGGGGTCCGCCCAACATTTACTGTCGCATACGAGGTGAATATAGACTATACACTTCCACGACACAGGCTCACGTCGCCTGTTATAAAAAAGGAAGAGCGAGGAATGGCAGATATGCTTTATTTATGTGCAGCTGGAGCATGTGAGGAGCTCACGCCGCCAAGGGAAAGTCACTAGACGAGAAAAGTGAGCATAACATAATCCTTTCAGCTCGATGTCAGCCGGTGTCTCCTTTCATTCCGGACGATGCGAGCGTAGGGACGACCCGTCAATTCCACCATGAAACCCCAGGGTGGCGCCGTCCTGTACAAACACCATCAAAGACCCAAATAGGCACCTGAGACACCGCAAATGATTTGTGTACCTGACCGGTTTTATTTTGTCCTCCTTGTTTGAAGTACGGCGAGCAGAGAGATGGAGAGAGAGAGAGAGAGAGAGAGAGAGAGAGAGAGAGGAGAAGGGGGAAAAAAAAACGTGGCCTGTAGTTAACTCCGCTGCCCTGAGAGATTTATGGCGGAGTTACAAACAGCATGCTAAAGAGCTGTAACATGGACATGCCAACATTTGAGGAGATCGCAAAACATGCATCAAACCGCTGACATCAGTCCGTGGGAAACGGCCGCTCCCACCTGAGCTGCACATATGTCACTACAGGCAGTTTCACCGTGATATCATGGCTTTTATGTGTTCAAATGGTTTTTGCAAACCTCGACTAATCGGCCTGAATTTACCAGTCGAATCTGGATCTAAATCTGAATTATGGGTCGAATTCATTTGCAATGTGGAAGCACGTTTCTGGATTATCGGACCATTTCATTTTCAAATCGACTTCACGAACCGTATCGTTTTTTCGATCCATTCAAACAGAAGGACTTTTCTCGTGCCAATAGAATAGAGCCGATAAGAAATCCAGCAAATCTGTCGATCGCATGCCCGTCAATCACAGTGAACACACAGTCCACGGACACCATGCAAATAGTCGCGGCTGTGCTTTTTAGATTGTAAGGTAACACTAAGTCTAACATACCATAATACAAGATGGTGTGTATGCTGCACGTTTCCCCTGCTAATCGAGTTACTCAACTCAACGAGTTACGAGGACGTGAGCTTTGACGTGGATGGTTAGAATGCCACAGCATTCAGCCGTTCATTTGTCCACAGTGATAATGCAGCAATGAACGATCACGCATTCATCTTCCTCCGTATTTTCACCTTAAACTGACATTGTCCAAAGATCCCATTCGTCTGCAGGTATAATGAGGTTTGCTGGAGCAGACTTCAGAGATGCAGGTGCAGGGCTGGACACAGACAGCATATCCAAAGGTGGAGCTACAGGGGGAGTAAGATAAACACAGGTTGTTGTGCAGGGGTCTGAAAAATAAAATTACACGGAATAAAGCAGAAGGATCCTCCAGGCACAGGAGATCCAGCCCAGTCAGAGAGGGCAGAGAGGTTACAGAGTCCAAACAGTTTCTGTCGCTGCAAAACACAAGAAACACAAGAAACACATCAGCGCGCTCCCTGCACTGCAGATTTATCTGTATCACACTCACTCTGACTCCCTCTCACACTCCTCACTGTTATTGAAGTTGGACGGCCGCGGCGCACTTTCAGCGAGCGGACACACCCGGTCGATCATCTATCACCGCGTGAAGCCTCCGTCCTCTGTCCAAGCGAAAGCAGCGCAGGGATGGAAATGAGGCTGTCGTAGCAATAACATGTGACGGGTCAGTGATTTGCATGTGTCATTAGGGAGAGCCGAGCACCTTCAGGGGTGCACCAGTGTGTGTTGGCACAGGTGAACGGCAAGAGTCGGGCGTCTAAATGGGACGGCCATGTTAATCACAGTGTGAATGATGGATTTGGGGGGAATATTGAAGGGGAAGTGGAAACATGTTGAGTTGAGATGTATAAACATAGAAAAGTCTCAGATGTGTGGAATACGTAGTTTCCTCATACTGTCCACCGCTCCGACTCCTGTTTTCACTCCCTCGTCCCTCCCTCACAGAAAAAGCCCAGACTCCAGTGATTGGCCAGCCAGTGTCTGGCCAGTCCCTTTTTGATTGGTCACCTGCTGCCACCTGGTCTAGGATGTGTCTCCAGTCACGAACAGTGACATCAGCTCAAATCAGAAGAAGGATGAAAGTCAAGCTGTGAAAAAGTGCTAAAGACTTTTTAAGTCCGCTTACGTCCCCTTTCAAGTCGTTTGTCCTCTAAGCAGAAGGTCAGAGGTTCGATTCCTACCTTCCTCACTCCGAATGCTGAAGTGTCTTTGGGCAAGGTACTGAACCCCACAACATCCCATGTACTCATAAATAAAAAGATCAGATGCACAGTGTGGATTTAAACTGCATGTAAAGTTTTTTAGCGGTCATTGAGACCTGATCAAGTGTTTTTTTTAAAGCGCATTAAAAATTGAAGTGATGAATCACAAGATCAGTCGCCGGGTCCATAACTTGTGTGAATCGGTGCATTTAATACCAGTAATTGTATTAGAGAGAACTTGGACAGCCTCTCTCTCTAGTGTCAGCCCCGTGTTCACCTGTGTCGTTACCGGATCTCAGCAAAACACCGTCACTGTAGTTACATGCGTAAAAAGCAGGAATGTGGCGGCCGTGCGCGCGTTTACGAGCACGTGCCACAAGTAAAGCGTGAACCCTGACAGCAGCTGTGTGGACAGCTGGACAACAGGTACACAACCGCTCCATCAGACACTCATGACAACTGCAAAACAAGGCTGAGACACTTCCTGTGTAGACACGGCACTGAAAGGATCCGAAGCTGTTAGACGTGTAGTTAGAGTGGAAGTGATAAAAGGCGTTTAAAGGTGCAGTGTGTCAGATTTGGGTCAAATTGTTTGCATTTCTATCAGCTGAAATTGGAAAATGAAACAAGTGTATTATCACCTATGAGTTGTTTTCATTACACTCGAATGGGCACTCTTTGGTTATATCAAGTATGGGTCCTCATTACGGAGGCCGCCATTTTTTTTTCAGTAGCCCACAATAGAAAAACTAAATAACGTTTTAATAACTAACGATAACAAGGCTTCCATGTCATTTCTCCTTTATGCTTTATAGGGGTACTGAGCTGCAACATGCAAATGAATCCCCCATACTGTACCTTTAAAGTCTCTCTCATCATTGTGCCAGGAACACTAATGTCCATATCTGAAATAGTCTAAAATATCCTAACACTTGACCTGGAATTCCAGAACGACCATGTAAGGAATAAAAAAAAAAAATAATGACGTCCAATCAGAGCTGACTGGCTCAAACCTTGAGTGATGTTTCTGGGTCACAGGCTGAATGTGTGCCCGTTCATTACAATGGAAAAAATGCCTCAAACCTGTTGAATATGTCAACGTCCATTAATAGCCTGGGCTCTTTGACGAGAACCACATTGCGGCCCGAGTGTGTTGGAGACTGTCAAGTGTCACGTTGATCCCTCTCCCTCCGCTCGCAGGTGGTTCTGTGTCCTTGTCGACGAGACGGCTGCCTTTCATCTCAGCCCAAATCCATATCCTTAACCTCTGCTCCGTCCCCGCCCCCCGATGAATAAGCCAGGTCCATGTCGACAGCGGCTCGTCCAGCCCATCGTGGCATCCAGCTCCTCATCCCGCTGATGTTCCTTTTGAACCAATCATCTGTTTGGCCCGGAGTCCGGCGCTCGCTCAGACGGCGGGATTTTTCCCATGCATGCTAATGTGTTCCTCGAAAACTCCGGTTCCAGGGAATGTGATGGTGCTGCTGCTGCTGCTGCTGCTGCTGCTGCTGCTGCTGCTGCTGCTGCTGCCGCCGCCCAGTGCATAAATGAAGCTGCTTGAAAACCTGTTGTCCAGTTTCCACGGATGACTCTGACCGTTAAAAACATGATGTCATCCTTAATCGTTCATTTCTTCGCTTTTCTAGTCTGATCTCATGCACCTCACTCTGATGCACACAGGCCCACACCCTAATTCTGCAGCATCTGCTCAGACACTTTACAGCCCTCCGTCCTCCATTCCTCCCGTTTGTCTCCATGTACTAACGTCATGCTGATGTTTCTATGATCTTCCACATGCTTCATCATAAAATGTCCTGTGTTGGATATCTGACTGAGACTTTTGTCGTCTTCTCTTTTTCAGCGCCCTGCATTCCACCGTCTCTCTGCCGGGCCGAGGTCAATGGTTTCACCGGACAAACCCAAAGAAGAGGATCTCCTGTAACCTTATCACTTGTCTCTCCATTTGTGTTGGACTCGGACGGACCGGGCCAAAGTCAACCTTTGCATTTTCAAGATTCGCGTCGTGGCGCCGGTATGTTTTATCTTCCTCCTTTCATGTAGCACAATGTCAGGCTTTTCAAATGTCTGAGGTTCAGGTAACACAGTGGGCAGTTGTTGGGTCAACACAAAAAAGTCCGAGAACACAGTCAAAATAGACCATTTTATTACAAATACAAAACACAGTAAGAAAAATGCAGCTCACTGTATAAATAGCCCATTGTTGACGTTGATTTAAAAACAGTCAGTGCGGAAAAAAAATGTTAATTTCCTGTTTTGTTGATGCAAGTTTCCTTTGAATCAAAGCCAACATTTTTGTGAGTCCATGTTTGACAGGTATGCACTTCACTTCCGCTCAGATACTGTGACTCTCAGTTTGCCTTCGTTGCTCTATAGTGCTTCATTCATTCGGATCAGTTCGTTTACACTTCAAATGACCTCCAATATAAAAGTTGACATGCAAATGAACCAGTAGACATATATGTACAATCCTTTTACAAAACAATACACAGAAGTAATATCAATTAAATATTTTTTCCCCCATATAAAAATGAATAACTTATAGAAGTTAAAGGATAGTCAAGGTGTAATGATTATCTACATGTACAAAAGAGTATTCCGCAGTACTTTGGAAATCTACAAACAATTAAGGTGCACTCAAGTGCCTAAACGGTGACATCAGTGAAACCAAAAAAATCATAATAAATGTTGCATTTGTCCGATATAAGACATTCATACATACATAGACAGTATTCCGACATTGTCTCAAGACAAGATATGTGGGTCAGATGTATTGTATGTGCTCTCTCGTGTGTTATAAGTGATACAAAGTGAAAATAAGAAATACAAACTTTTAAGTGAATCAGTGCAGATTAAAACTGCAAATGCACCATGTGAATCAACGAAACTACACAGATTCCTTTCCGCGCTGCTATGCTCTCAGGTTACAGTGTAAGTGCACGACTTGTCAACAGAACTTTCGCTAAATTTGTCCCGAGCTAAAAAAAGAGAGAAATGCCTTGAACTCTTTAAGTTTTGAACCTACGTGCTGCAGGGTCGACGCCACCAGAGTGGGCTTTCCCTGTGAGGTCAAACAGCTTTGATGTGAGTATCGCAGCATTCCTGTGAAGGCAGAGCACACAACATGAACGTGTGATGCCCGTAGCACCAAAGTGAGCGGGTGTGAGCAGCTATGATGGTGTCCTGTCCTTAATTACCAACATTGTCCAACAACATGTGTCTGCAGCACCAAATGCAGAGCTCGCTGTGTTCAAGGACCCATTTTACACATAAATTATATTCAGCTCAAATTAATTTACACTTTATTTACAACGCTTAATTGTCTGCTGCCTTCAAAAAAATGGTGTGTCTGTGTCTTTAAATAAGCCCATATATACAAAAATAGTGTGGTCCACGGCTGTTGTGCAAATCCGTATAGGGGATTGAAACAATGTCCATGTGGTGCTGTCAGCTTATGTCAGAGAGGAGAGCCTGTGTCTTATTTGAACCAGTGCAGGTAGTTTGTCTTCAGCGCAGGGAAGCACATGTTGTTGCTGCAGGAGCCGCCATAGCTGGGGGGGCAGGCGGAGCAGGGCACGCCCACTTTGTAGGGGGCTTCTCCGATCCAGTTGCCCCTGGAAGATAGAGAGCTGGGATGTCAACAAGGGAGCCAGCCTCCGTTTGTGTGTTTAGATTTTGAGAGTTCATTCTTAGCCTCGGCAACTGTCGACTAAACCTTCTAGTTCAATGTACTTTAGCGGCTTTGATAAATATCACATGATCATCAGCGTAGAGCGTTAGCAAACTTCCCCCGAGTGTCCTCAGATAGCTCAGAAAAGATTTGAATGCGCAATGTTTAACTGTGGCCACTAGGGGGAATCAAACCAATGACAAAATATCCTAGTAAATAAATCCCAGTGGATTTAAGATGTTCTAAAGAAGAAGTGTCGCATTATACAGTACGTTGCCATGACAATGAGATGAGACAAAATCTAAGGCAATTTTACTCTGTAAAATTATATTCTCACAGAGTCTCTGTAGGACAAAATTACAGATATGATAAATGAATAAAATAGTGAAATCTCAGAGATGTCTTTTGACTGCAGTCTTCAGCACACGTAACATTTCCCATACTCCCAGTTTCTAAGAATCAAGGCCAGACGTCTGATTGGCTAAAATAGGTCACTGATGTCCTGAGACTGTGACTCTAACATCGGTCTCAGACCAGCAGGAGTTAAGAGCCTAGGTCACAAGTCTGTCTGTCACATGTCCAAACAGGCCTGATTCCAAGAATCTAAGGACGGGAGGGGGGGGGGGGGGGGGGGGGGGGGGGGGTATCTGAACCTTTGGGCAACAAGGGTGGCATTTCAGAGTGGACTGTGATGGGATTACATTTACTGTATCGTCGTCATCAGGTGAAAGAGTTCAGTATTCCGGACTGACGGGGGTAGGTTGTACTTACTTTGGTGAGTAGTTGCAGACTAAGTACGTCGCCCGCTTCCATACCGCGCCCCACACATTCATATTGTGGCACGTGTGAACGGCACAGCCGACTTTGTTGGACGTGGCCCACACCATCTGCCAAGCGGCGACACCAGCGGTTAGTCAGTGTCACCTTCGGACCAGTGCAACCTTTGGAACGGGGTGTGACGCTGGCTGTTTACCTGTGTGTAGTGGGTGCACATGGGTCCGTAGCATCTGAGGGGACAGCGGGGGTTACAGTCACGGGGATATGGAAAGGAATAGTCTTTGACCTCGTCGTACCACGGCTTCACCAGCTGTAGAATGGAGCGATACCTGCGAGGAGAGGAACACTTAGCGGAGCTGTAGATATCACGGTCGTCGTGCGTTTTCGTCCCTATTTGTCTGTGTATGACCAAGACAGCATGAATGTCACTGCACAGAGTTGCACGAAACTTGGAGGATAGATATGGTAGAGGGTTTGGAGGAACCCATTAAAATTGGGTGAAGATCAAAGACTTTTTTCCCTCTCATTTGCATCGTGAGGTTTCTTGGTTTCTCTGACAATACTTCATGTACTGGCTTGTTTCTGAGTGTCTGAAGATTAAAGTCCACATCTCATGAGTCTTAGCATGGTTCTTTTGAAGACGGTTGGAACTTTAAAAAAAAATTTAATTATATTCAAAACCTTGAAGACATAGATTCTGCATGCATCAGCAGTTTTTGAAGTGAGAGCGCAGGAAACTCTAGTTTCAATAAGGCCTCTGTGTTTTCCTGTGGTCCAGACGCTGGTGTTTATCCAGATGTGTACATTCATTACTCTTTGCAAGCTGTCTCATCACACTCTGCACTGCAACACATGCTCATGCACACTTGCAGTTTCAGCCAATGGCTTGTTCATCGGACTGTGAATTTCTTTTTTTCTTTTCTTTTTTTAAGTTGCTATTGTAAATGTTTGGGATGTTTCATGTGTTTTGCTGAGTGTTCATCTGGGTCATGGCACAGGCGCTGCGGAAGATCCACATCTGTCCATTTCACCCAAACGCCTGCAGATGAGACCTTCTGCCAATCTCCATAAACAATTCCTCATATAACGAGTGTTTCCCTGAGAACTGAGAGGTTTTCCGACACTTGGTGTGGAATTTTTAGGAACATTTGTCGACTGTAGAAATCTCCCAGCGCGTCACAGGGAACCGTCAAAACAAGGGAAGCTCCTGTTGACGCTCAATAAAACCTAAAAGAGCAGGGAGATGCAGAGGTGATGGGTTTCCGAATGGAAAGTCAAGACCCTTTAAAAGGGATGCGCCTTTGTCCTCATGGGTCATGGCTGGAAACACAGCGTTTGTTTATTTGAGGTGTCACAGGAGCATTCCTCAAGCAGTCACCAGGTCACAGAGCAAAAACCTTTTAGGTGAAAGACGAAGGGGGCTGCGAGGCAACGACCATGACTGCTGAGAGAGAGAGAGAGAGAGAGAGAGAGAGAGAGAGAGAGAGAGAGTCGTCCCTGAGACGAGCAGCAGATGTGAGGGGGCGGGAGGTCAAAGGTCACTTACCGTCCTGTCCTGACAGAGAGGTTCTGACCCAGGAACCTGAGGAGGTGAGGCGGCCCGTGCTCCCACAGGCAGGCGTGGGCCCAGTCCTCGGCCGTCTTTGCCAGAGTCTCGTCCCACACCTAAAACACACACACCGGAGACATGGTGGGAACATGGACATCCATTACATAACCCGGGATGGGGGTGGGGGTGAGGGGGTGGGGGGGGGTATCAACACTAGATCTTATTCAGCGGCGAGGTGTGACGTAAGAGTGGGCTGCTTTGTGAGTTCATGGTGGCGTTACGGGCGCGAACGCGGCCGGACGCGCACAACATCCATCAAAGCGCTTACGCAAGCGTCAGTTGGAGGAGGAGGATGGCGAGCAGAGCATCGCTCTCACCAATGGCCGCCGTCCATCCGAGTGGAACCCGTATTGATTAACGAGCCCGATAGACTCGCAGGCCCCAGCCACCAACTGTCGCCTCCACGCCTCCCGCCTTCTGCGCACGCCGGCGATAGCGGGTGTAGAGTTACGCGCTGGCCCCTTGCATACCACATTTAAAAGCGGGGGGGGGGGGGGGGGGGGGGGGGGGGGGGGGGGGGGTATCAACACTAGATCTTATTCAGCGGCGAGGTGTGACGTAAGAGTGGGCTGCTTTGTGAGTTCATGGTGGCGTTACGGGCGCGAACGCGGCCGGACGCGCACAACATCCATCAAAGCGCTTACGCAAGCGTCAGTTCCCCAGTGTTGCGTGAACGAATCGGAGATAAGCTCCGCGACGTGTCAGCGTGTTGGGTTCAGCCTGGAGCATGATGGTGCCCCAACTCCCCTTCATTGATGTGGGGCACATGTTCATTCAGAGCACTTACATTGCTATTCCACTGCTTGATATGTCAAATAGAATAACAAATACACACTGCAGGATGTGCCGATTCAAATTCGTACAAATTGCCCTCCATCACTGTTGGCTCTCCCAGCAGCAGGCCACTGACCCCTCTCCCCCCCTGGAAGTTGCTACTCTGGTGGTCTCCTGCTGTGCAATGTGCTGAACAGCTGAGGCGGCTGCGTAGAACCTCAAGTCATTCACTGGAGTTTCTGAGAATTATTATTATTATTATTATTCTGCGACCATATCTGTCTATTTGCCATTCATGGTCATGCACCTGGATCCATACATCAAGCCTCAGCTGCCGACTGATAGGGAATGAATGAACCCACTCACCATGTACTCCATGTTGGACGCAGGGGGAAACACCTTCCCTCTCACTTTGTTGTGGTAATCGAGAATGGCCAGCATGTCGTTCTGGCTGATGTAGCGCTTCCTCCTGCTTTTGGAAAGTGCGGCTGCGTCTGTGCCGCGCTCTGCGCCCACGCCGGTGAGATTGGCGTCGGGCAGGGACGCGGACGCGGCGGGGAAAGTCGCCGTTAGTGCACTGGCTCCGCATGATATGCACAGAAATAGTAGATCTAAGGCGAACAACTGAGGCTTCATGTTTTTCCTGCTTTCTCCTTGCAGACGGAGGATCCCGCGTCCCGGGGTGAAACCTGGAGGAGGGGAGGAGAGAGGAGATACGCAAGAGGTGACGGATGCGGTGCGTAAAACACGTATTCCGACATGCTTTCGGCAAAAATGTAAACTCTTCTGCGGTCGCAAATCAGGAGGGAGACACCGGTGATACCCCTCCACACACTCTGCTCTTACCTTTCTCGTGCGTAACGGTGCAGATTCCGTGCGTAACGGTGCCTTTTCCGTGCGTAACGGTGCGGCTCTTTGTGCCAAACGCTGTTATCACCCCCCAAGTGCTTCGCTGACGGACTTGCGGAGATGTGTTGTGGGGGGTCGGAGGGTGGGAGGGGGGGCTGCTGCTGCTGCTGCTGCTGCTGCTGCTGCTGCCTGGCTGCAGAATGAGACGTGTGTTTTGCGCTTTGCAAACTTGGTGTCGGGAGAAGTCCGGCGTTAGCCGCTTTATATAGCGCAGTGGACGGTGCAGGAAGTGCGCCTTGGTGCGGAGGTAGACGCGCGGCCCCTCCTCGTCACCTGAAGCGCGCGCGCGCGCACGCGCGCTCACGCACGTGCATCATCATCATCATCATCATCATCTTTGGAAAAGCAGTGTTGGGTTTCCAAAGAGCTTAATCCCCACGTGGATCTTATCCTAATTTTTCTCCGGACATCTGCTTCAGCTTTGTGCAGCTGCAGGGAAACAGAGGATGGAGCATATTCACTGACTGTTCATGACATGTCTTAAATGGCAGCATGCACGTGACCATTAGACGTGATCCATCGCATCAGCCCCATGCAGGTGATAGCAGTGTTTCACTTCCCACGTGATCACTTATCAGGAAATCCACATAAACCCTCAGGGGGGCAAAATGGGGGGGTGTTGAAGAGCCATGACTCAAACCAGTCCGTACATCCGGGGTCTAAGCGTTCTATCTGTCTTCTTTGTCGTATTCATTATACTGTAAATATTACACTTGTTCAGTGTGTGGCTCGCCCAGGCAGATGTTGAGCCAAATAGGAGAGAGGGGAAGGGGGGAAGGGGGGGGGGAGAGAAAACTTCTGCAGGTCATAATTTTCATTGGCAGCTGGTAAACAAATTAAAGCAACGTGACGCAGGAACAATTCCCCCCATCCCTCCTCCTCCTCCTCCTCCTCCTCCTCCTCCTCCACCTCCTCTTCCTCCTCCTGTTCCTCCTTGCAGACAACTGGTGCTTTCCCAAACGTCTTCTGTGGAAGTGATGGACTTTTCAGGTGCTGGAGTGGGGCCAGTGTAGACGGGATATATCACCGCAAAGCTGTTGCGTGGACAGCGAAAGACTCTCCTCCTCCTGCGTTACATTTTACATACTGTACATCTCAGCCCCCTCATTCCAACTACTGTCCCTCCGTACAGTGCAGTAAAAGTCTCGATGGAGAGTCTCTGCTGCCGCCGGAGGTAGCCGAGTGTTTCTGCTCGGGAGAGTCGATCCAGCGCTTTTGCAAATGGCAGGACACCAAGGAGAAATGTCTCTCTTCCTGTTGGAGGGGAAGTGTTGGCTTTGCCGTGTTTACGTCTGCAGAAATAACATGTTAGGACCTGGGTAACACACGTGTGGCCGCCTCAGCGTGGGCTCTTAAAACTGCGCAAAGATCAAAATCAAAAAGCCTAGAAATGATAACGATCGTTTCCATCATAGATGTTGTTATATGTGGAGGCTGAATATTAGCAAGTGGGGCTTAGCTTTATATAAAGATGGGAGTATAGCGCCCGTGACCTCACCCATAGGTTTTTGCTGAGTGTTGGCCCACGTAGTGGGCGGTTCACTCATGGCCACTCACCCACTGATGTGTGATTCCTCCTGGTTCATCCATAAATGGGCCAAGAGGCAGACCACAAGTAGGGAGGCAGCGGGCCCACGGTGCTGACGCAGAGTGCACAGAACCAGGCCGGTCGGCCCTGGAGTCACCGGAGAGGCCACGCCCTTAATTATGCACAATTTAAAAACTCAATAGAATGAAAATAAGCAATAAGAAAAAAATCTGGGGATTGACTCGCTTTCGGAGCCAGCCTGCGGTGGCCACCCTGTGAACTGCAGGTTTTTCCACTTCCATACTGGACTAATACGTCAGCCCCGGAGGTGGCAGCGCGATAGTGATTTTACACTCATAAAAAACATTCGTGAAATGACCTTATATTCCATTCCTGTTCGTCTGAATCGAAAATGTTTACCTTGGTTTTACTAATGCCTCCCTTTGTCACTTGAGGATCTATGGTGTGGTTGTACTTCCTCTCCATTCACATATTATGACTGCGCACTCTCGCATCTGCTCGATGTTTTGACTCGTCCCATCATCTGGTATCAATAGCAGGGCTCCTTCCTCTCAGGCCAGCTGGGCCCGCCGCCACGCAGC
This sequence comes from Chascanopsetta lugubris, assembly GCA_016785325.1. Lineage (NCBI taxonomy): Eukaryota > Metazoa > Chordata > Actinopteri > Pleuronectiformes > Bothidae > Chascanopsetta > Chascanopsetta lugubris. The sequence goes on along the minus strand of JAFBJT010110733.1, from coordinate 52,882 downwards.
CCAGGTCTCTGATTGACACGGTGCTGCGATCCTATCCGCGGGTTTATTCCCATATCATAATGCATATCATCGGATTAGTTTAGCATTCACCTAGTCCGCAGCATTTCACACTGTCTCCGTGTTTATTCGGCCGCGAGCTCAGTCCAAGACTAATCAAAGCAGCGAAATGTTTAGTTTCAGTGCTGAGGGGCTGAGAGCGGGGCTGAATAGAATATTGTACTTCTACAGTATGCCTCTCCCTCTCTCTCTCTCCCTCACACACACACACACATACACACACACACACACACACACAGAGTTTAGTTCACGTGCCGTCTCCTCAAGGCCTCAGATGATACTCCCTCGGTCTCAGAGTGCTGGTGCTTGTTTGCTCAGTGAACCCGTTGACTTCTGAAGAGGCCGGAGCATTATTATCATATTATCAGAGGGGTAATTTTGGGCATTATTTGGGGCACAGGCAGCTCCAAGGGGCCCGGGGTCTGTTTTGGAAAGCCATTCTTGTTAAGACAGAGCATTTATTTACCTACAATATATTGTTCCAGCTCTCCCTCCCCTCTGCCGAGGCCTCTCGGAGCCCAGCGTCCATGCCAGTGTGAGAATTTGAGGGAGGAGAGAGGGAGAGTGGGAAGGAGGCAAAGCCAAGAGCAAACAATTGATGCATTGGTTCTGTTTGTAAACGTCACTCAGCGCAGAGGGATTCTGAGTAAGAGTAATAGATATGTACAATTTCTATTATTAACAAGTGAGTGGACTGGGTTCTGACCCGGGTCGGGACCTCAGAGTTTGGACCTGGACATTTCAATCCAGCGATGAAAACACATGCTGGCTGCAGACTCCGGCTCAGCTGTGCGCTCCACCCAGGTCTATTGTTACTGCGCTGGCAGACTCCACCACGCATGGGAAAGTCACTAAGACCATTGGCAACGCGCGATATGATTGGACGGATGAAGAAGACGTCTAATGTGACTCGAAAGAGCTCGAACTCTCGGGAGCTGAGCGAAAGACGAGACCGCAAGGTTGTAGATCACAGAGCTGGCGGCCTGGTCATGATGCGCTGTGACTGGACGAGCTTTTGTTTTGTTATTGTTGAAAAATTTGATTCAGAGGAACAGCTTGACTTTTTGCAATCACATCCCTTTTGATCAGTCTACTGATAAATGTTAGATTAGAGGAGGACAATAAATATGAAGCTAGAGCAACTATTGCAGACATCTGGACAGAGGAGTAATGAACATGCAGCCATTGTTAGGTATAGGATGATAATGAGGGGGAGGGCCCCCTCTATGGAGGCGGCAATGTGGCATACAGTAGCCTAGAATGGACAAAACAAACACCTCTTAACTTTTAATGATAAGTGAAGGTTAGCATGGTTTCCATAGGATCATTCGAGGGTTATTAAGCCAAAACCAGCAGGCAAGATCCCAAACATTTTGCAAAAGATAAAAAATACAAAGAAGATGTCGACGTGTTGGTTTATTGACCTGCACTTACTATGCCGGCACACTAGGGGGAGCCTGTGCCAAATGGCATTGGTGAGTTAGAGAGAAGAGGAGGAGGAGTTAAAATTGTATGTGACCCCTGAACTAAAATGAGTTTGACACCCCTGTTCCAGCACACATAGATTGTGGGCACTAACTCTGCTGATAAGTGTTGTTTTATTAAGATATTTGATGCTATGAAAACAAAGTGAAACATCATTCCTGACAGCTGAGATTATCAATGACCTGCTTACTGCATGTATGTGTGGACCTATGTCCTGATTACTGCTGCAGGGACGCATGATCCAAGATGGCAGCCCTTGGATCTGTGCATATTCTGGCTTCACGTCTGGATAATGACAGGAAGCTGAGATGTGTATATGCAGCCTACGTGCTGGACTCCGCCTCCAAATGAGCCTGGTAGAACCACAAAATGACATTTCCACCGCTCAGCGGGCAGATAGCATGTTAATTTGTGAGCTGGCAGGTGGAGTTGAATGCTCCTGACACCAGATCCATCCTCATTTCCAGTCTTTAAGCCAAGGTTAAGAAAGTGTGAGCGGCGTCTCCGTGTTTAATGTACAGGCATTAAAGTGATATTCACTTTCTCCCCTCTGGCAGGAAAGGTCACAAACTGTCATCCAGCTCCTTTAATCTGCCACGGTAAATATAAATAACGTAGGGTTTGATGAACAAGGGCACTCAATAGAAATATGTGTAATACTGTGTTACTGTACATACTTTTATGCCTCTTTGAAGGACTGTTTTATCGTGGCAGCTCCGGGACTTGGAAACTCGTGATGTCATGGGTGTGTTTACGTTGGCCGGCGGACAAGAAAGGAGGAAAAAAAAGTGACATTTCAAGAGTGGTTTACATTGGTGAGCGGCCCAGTCTGTGACTTCAGGCCTCTTTGAATCCTCCGAGCAGCAGCAAACGTTGTATCAGTGGGATATACGGTTACACAGCAAACAGTGTTGCTTTCACACAGTCTGTCGGAGCTACAATGGGGCTGAGGACTCGCTGACGGGTGGAGAACACTGCAACCCTGTGTCCTCATCACAGGTTCAGGGCTGGGATTTTGGCTCCGCCCCCTCCCTGCTCCGATAGAGTAACAAGCAGCGTAATTAAGTCAATAAATATCCCAGAGCTCTGATCAAAGGCCGCCCTGGCCGAGCCTCCGCTTCATTCAAAATTAAATTCCTGGTGTGTTTGGACTGTACATACGCCGAGGTGCAAATATAACATCACCGATAGGATCGTATTTTATAAGTGTGGTGGATACCAGCTGGTACTGTAACTACAGTGAAACATCACCTAAGCTAACCCACAGACCCTAGAGAGAGGGGTGTTTACTGAAGGGTGACCTCACCCAGGAACCTGGATGTTTCCCCAGGTTGTTGTCTGGTGACTGTAAGCAACCATGGCTACAGGCAGGACAATGGCTGCAATGACCATTAAAGGGACATTGTGTCGACGTTGGTGCAGAAGGGTGGTGAAGTTGCCTGATGTCATCAGTGTTTGGCATTTGGCTTAAAAAAGTAGTCTTAGTTACTTGGTATTTCTTCTAAAAAGTAACTCATTTAGTCATTTAGTTTGCTATTTAAAGCGTGGCCAGCCAATTGAGAGGACCCTCTTATTCTGTGGCATCGAAAACAACTATACGCCAATACAAACATCATACTTTATGTATCATAGTCTGGAGCCGGGGCGTCAAACCCATTTCAGTTCATTTGATGTCAAGTGGCTCTGACCTGTAAATGGTTTCCTATCATTTTTGCACTATGCAAAGTCACATCACGGGCCAGATTGGAGCCTCTGATTGGCCAGTTTTGGCCCACGGGCCTAATGCTTGACACCCCCGGTCTAGAGAAACCAGAGTTGTCCCCGATCATAATCGCGAGAGACTGTGCAGAGGAAGAACTAGCACCATCACGCACCATTTATTGACGGGCCTGTAACGTGCCTCAAACAATCTTAACAAACATTGAGAGACTACAACATACACAATGAAACCCCCTCTGTTCCCGTCAGGCTGTTTTTAAAGTGTGGGAAAACCCTGAGGGATTACTCGAGGAGGGAACGTCTTCTTCAGGAATACGTCTGTGCAGCTCGTGCATCTATTTTTGACATGTCACATTCCTTTGCCCCCAGATATTCTCACCCATCTATAAGACATTTACAACCATCTTTGATGCTCGGGCCTTGTAAGCCCGGACAGAGACGGGCTGCGGTCGCGCACAGACATTTCTCAAGAGGTTCCGATGTCAGCTGAGAGAGACAGGCAAACATGAAAAACCCGGCAGCACCTAAAGTTAGAGCCCAGACGTTTTATGATGTATCTTCATGACAGCAGGTAACAAAAACTATCACCACATACCCAGGAGCAGGCTGCCAAAACCAAAACAACACTGACAGAATAGAGTTCTCTCGAACACTCTGCTTTTTAATTCCACAGCATTACGGAGCAGATTTTTACCGATTTTTTTAAATCAATTCCAACCCTTAGAGGAAGAAAAAACAGAGACTTCCAGTCACTTCCAGGACTGTCTGACACGATAGTGATACTGTGTTTTCAGATTGGAGCGACACCATAGATCTACAAAACAGACAATAGAGATAAAGAATGCATTAGAATGTCAATATTAATGACGATTGTGATCTGGGAAGACACTTCCAGCCGCTGCCAACAGATTTCACTCGACTCCTCTTCCTTTTAGATGTCACGTTGAGTTTATTTCACTCTTTTTTCTTTTCGGAAATGGTCCAGTTTGAGAGTTAGGGTTTGTTTACAGTCTCCAAAGACATGTTGTCTGACTGCGTCACAAGATAATGTGTTTAAAGTCCTTCTGAATTACAGTAAAAAATTCGGAGTCAAAAATCTTCATAATAGACACGGAGATGAAGATGTTTATTTTCTTTCCACCATGTGACACATGGTGGTCAACAAGTGCACCAGCCAACAATTCTTTGCGTACTTTAGCTTGAATATAAGCAAATGGTACTGCTGCTCTCCATCATACTTTTAGATTGTTATTTTTCTCATTTTGCTGGTTTGGTTTGATGCTACCATACCAGGCTGAAAGCACATGATTGACAACTGACAGAGTCACATGGTTGGTTAAGCTGGTGTATCAGAAGGAGCTGGTTACCATGGCGATATTCAAATGTGCAAGATGGTTGAATCTGATATACCTATTTTCTAAATGGGATGAGGAAGTGAGACGTCATCCCTCTTTATATACAGTCTGTGGTGAGGATGTGCAGAACAGGTGATAATAACAATGAGGTAAGCTTGCCCTCTATGGAACCCCGACTTGCTTGACAGTGGTGTGTGAGACCCCGGTGGACAAATTTGAAATTGCAGCTACTTTTATTGAAGAATTGTAGTTTTTACCTTTTGCAAAGTCATCTCACGGGCCGGGTTGGACCCTATTTTATTCTTGCAACATGCAGGGACTAAATCACCGCTCATGGAAAGCAGAACAACTGGGTTTACTGGAGGTAGATTCGGTCTTTTTGGTGGAGGCAGTGTTCTAGTGGGGTGCAGTGGCCAGTGTGGAGCACATGCTGAAGGTCCATCCGTCCATCCCTCCGTTCGTCCTGCTGGCAGGTTGAGGCTGCGGTGACCGAGGCCTGGAAACCGTCTAGACAGAAGATGAGAAATGAGTGGGGCTCTGGCACTGAGGTGCCTGTGGCAGGGCCTCTGGGGCCTCTGGGGCCTCAGGGGCCTCAGGGGCCTCTGGGGCCTCGGGTCCGTGACAGAAATAATACAGGCACCGGATTAAACCGGGGTCAAGACAACTTAGCTTTTGTGATTACGGTACATGATTCTAACTGATGGACTGGAAGGAGATTATACAGTATAGTCCACTTTTCAAGCCACTGGCTGCAGAGTGGTCCCATAACATGACTCAGGATTTATGATTTACAGATTACAGATTTGTTCTCCACGGCTGCTGAAGAAATGGGCTTTATCACAGAGTGGAGAAACGCTTGAGCTCCAGTCCCTACATGTGTGGCTTAGGTCTTGATCCTCGCACAATTGGCACCTGCTAAGAGCTTTTGCGCGGCTGCAAAACACAGCCGAGTGCTGCCGCCGCCGCCGCCGCCACCACCACCATCGTCCCCCTGTGCCCAGAGTGCGGCGGTGACATCTGGTGAACTGCACCATTCATCCTGGAAGAATATGCAAATTGTTACGCGGGATTATTTTTGTGTGTGTCAGCTTTTCTGCCTTGAGCCTATTTGGGGCCCGTTCAAGCCGCCATACCTGCCGTGCAACACAGAACAATAACACAAGTAATGCCATTGTTACTCACCTCTCATGATCTAAGTGGACGGCCTTGTCGGAGATCTCACGCTAGTTTAGATCTCAAAGTACATTTCCCAGCCATGGATTTGGCACATTCGATCCCGCTAGATGTTTCTATAGCTTAGCTTTTATTTTCTTAAGCGCGTTGTAAGTTAATTGGACGTGCAAACCCCAGCCGGGACGCGCTCCAGCCCCATCGCGTTTCATAATATGGTGGAGGTGAGTGTGTTTGGATGTGATGACGACAAGAACCTGGAGATAAAGAGGCGGGGTACGAGAAACGAGGAGGTCGTGGACTGAAACGGCCTCGACGCCGGGACTCGGAACAGTCTCTCACGTTGGATCTGTGAGTAACACGATATGGTAAAAGAAGGTTAAAGTCACAGCGGCCTGCGTCTTACTCTCATGCGCGACTGGGTCAGTGACGCGGGGTGAATAATCATCCGTCAGTCCTCAGCAGGCTCTCGCCCCGGCCATGTTTGTGATGACATCAGTGTTTGTGTTGGACTCGGCTTATCAGAGGAGCCTGAGCTTTCATGTGTAAGTGATGGATATTAAGTTAAGATGAAGCAGAGTCTGGGAGTCCCCTGGTTTGGCCTCTCGTCTTCGTCACTGTGCCTCCTGAGTGCAGCGGACTGGCCTGGTCGCGGTGTCTCGTACGTTATTGGGTGTTTGGGGTCAGAGCTGGAGTACGGCTGACATTGTTCACATCACATGTGATCTGTCGGAGCGATCGGAGGTCAAGGTTTTCCAGTGGTCGCCTTTAAACTCTCCCTCGGTTTGGTCCGAACTAGGTGACCTCACATGTTTTGCTCCCTCTTTGCGAGGCTTGAACCCGCGGCGGCAGGTGGCATCCCTCTTGAGAATTTACAGCCTGGTTCTTCTGGTTCAGTGCAAACAAGCCCATGTTTAATGGAGCAAATACTGAGGGGTCACGGTCCCCTGTAGATTCACTGTATCATGAGGAAATGGCTTCATTTCGCTCTCTACAACCTGCAAGGTGCTTTCAGAAAAACGCATTTTGGGTTTAGAACATATATCATATCGTGTCCAGATGCAGTTCTAGGATTTTTCTTTGTAATGGGGGCCTCAAGGGGACCACTATTTTGCACAGAGACGGATCACTTGTCTAACATGCCTGCAGGAGCTCCATAGCTTTGACTTCTTAAAATTGCTCAAAAAAGAAATTCTGATTTTCCATTTAATTACAGTATTTATTTTTAGTATTGTTAGTAAGTCACTTTAAGAAAAAATACAAATAGGAAAGGTGCATACCATGGGATCAATCAGAATTCAGCTGGGGCCTGGGTCGCCCGAGCCCACCCCTCGATCAGCCCCTGGTCTCCTCACACTGTTCTCCCTGATTCTTGGTGAATCCCATTAAAACAACAGTGATTATTCAAATTGCATGTTGAAATAGACATTTTTTTAGGTGGTTGACCTTTTGACCTCAAGTCTAGACAACCACCCCTCAACAACACATTTCCATGTTATCTTCATCAAGCTGCAAACACCAGTGTGCAGCCTCAGAGCATCACTGGCGTGTAATCCATCCTCCTGTGCAGTCAAACATTCAGCCTGGACGTTGATAAACTGGGTCAAGAACAGATCAGGCCGACCTCTCAGACACATCTGCACAGTTGAACAAGTCTGCAGCCTGTGACTGTAGATTTATGTCGGTTGATCTCTTACAGCTTGTGTTTATGGACTTTGAAGCCTTGAGTTCTGCGCTTCCTCTTTTATTTTGCAATCGCCATCGAGTGTCTTGTTTCTGTGCACTTCACTTCCTGTCATTGTCTGTTCTCCCACTTCCTGTCACTGATGACCTGTTTGATGGAATCCACCTGTGTCTTCTGACACCATGTGGATCCTTGTTGTTGAGGCCACTTTGTCTCTGTAGTTTCTATCAGTATCCCATCATATTATCTGTGTTTTGGATTCTAGAGCTGGTTTAAGTTGAAGTTTCTTTAAGTTTAACTTTCCATGTGGATGTCACTGTTTTCCTGTCAGACTGATGACCTGTTCACTTCCTGGTGAGTCCGATGAGACACCTGTCTTCACAGGTTTTCATACTTGATTATTTATCTGTTTGTTTATTTGATCGTATGTTTAGATTACATTTAACCACGTTTCCATAAACTGAGTTGTATGTCGGTGTAGATCAGAATCACGTTGCAGATTTGATCTCTTTTCACAGAAGAATTCATGCATCCTAATACTTAAGGCAAGTTTTCAGTGTTTGGCCATTTACAGGACTTGGCCTAATATTTATGTTTGTGTTTACAAATCCAAATGAGCTCATGTTTCGGACTTGGAACTTGTTGTTAATCAGTAAATATTTCTCTGGCAGAATATTCGTGATTTGTTATGAACTGTTTTTGGCAAGTTTGTGCTCGAGCTAACTTTCTTCCTGCCCCAGGAGGTGCATGTGAGGTCGAGTTTGACAGTGACTAACTCCATGTTACAGAACATCAAGAGGACAGGCTGTAGTGGAACACTCATTAAAACACAAGTATACTTATTTTATTTTACATTCATGTCAGTACAAATGGTATTATAGTAATTTCTCTTCAAGCTTTGTCAAATGTGAAATCAGATTAAGAAAATGTCCCCATTGTAAACTTCCTCTCTTTGTTTCCCTAAGCTTTTGACCCATGTGGTGTAAAGTGTGTGTGTGCATGAGAGTGTGTGTGTGTCTGCGGTTGTTTTGGATTGTTGTTGTGATGTTCAAACTGTTTTGCATCAGTAAGTGTTTTGACTTTTGGTAACTTTCCCATTCTGTGTCTGTCTCCTGATAATCCCATCTGCCAATAGTCCACAGACAGTGAACCTGAGTTCGTCACGTCATCTCAATGCATGCACACGTATAGATCATCAGACAGCTGTCAGTCTGTGTTGTATGCAAATGATCAGACCTCTGTGTTGGATCAGTATCAGTCGCACAGGTCTGGGCTTCCAGACGAGAGGTAAAGGCAGCCGGCTTCATTTTAAAGGTCGTCCACATCCACTCCTGCAGAATGGAAAATAAACGGCTCCTTTAACTCATCCGCGTACCTGACCTGAGCAGCATGCACCGTGAATTCTTAATGCACCAGCTTTGACGTTGGATGTGCCTGGCAACGGATTTAACCTTTTGTCGCTGTAACGGGAGACAGCTCCCCGGTCTGAATTTGTATCACGTGTTGTCAGTGCATTATGGTCAGAGGTGAGTCTGTGGACAACTGGTGTCATCCAGCGTCTCAGCTTCTCCTCTATAGCCACTAAGGTTTCCCAGAACTCACAAAGACTTCTTACAAATGGATTTGAGCTGTAGCTGTAGATTGCATTGAGTGTGGTTGGAGGGAATGTGCGGTATGGATAGTTAAAGGTACAGTGTAAATGATTTAGTGACGTCTTGAGGTTGAATTGCACGTATTACTTTCCATAAATGACAAGTGGAACGTATAAGAGTGTGATATGAATTTTGGCTTTACAGTTTGGTCCATATTGAAGCTAGATTTATACAGCATCTATCCACAAGGGGGGTGGCTAAGATGCCATAGCCACATTTTTTGGGTCCATCTTCGCAGAGTGGAACCAACATTTATTACATCTTTTTTTTTTTTTTTTCAAACAAAGCACACTCATCAAATCTATTGACAAAATCAAAGAATTCATTTTATTAGGAACAACATGCTGACTCATGACAATGATGCAGCCGTAACTGACGGTCTCCAATAGTAGAGGAGGCCCACGTTAGGTTCCATCCCCGTCAGCCAAGAGCAGAAATCTGAATCGACAGTGGTCACAAATTTCGCACAACTGGAGCAGGGATGAGTGGAAACAACGTCACCTGCTCTGATGAATCTGGATTTGTGCTGAGGTGCACAGATGGTAGGCTTGGCTCCATGGACCCACCCAGTCCTGCATGTGTCAACAGTCCAGGCTGATGGTGTAATGGGCCGGGGGTGTTTTCTTGGCAATGCTGGTCCCAAACGATCATTGTTTCAGTGCCACAGTCAGCGAGTGCAGAGCGCCCCCCTATGGTCACAGTCTAACATCACTTCATATCAACACGTATGATTTATATGATATGCCCCGGTTGCTTGTAAAATCCACGGCCCACTGTGAGTGCGCTGTTCCTAATAAAGTGGTTGTGAATGAGCGTGTAACCTCAGGACTCACCACAGCATGTAAAACAGCACTCCGGTAATATTAACGTTAGCTCGGAACACTTTACAAAAAAACCATTTGACAGCAGCTATGTAGAAAATTAAACGATGGAGCGGCTCCGATTGCAGCTGAGCCAACCAAAATGTCTGACATGCCAGAAATCCATCCCATCACTGGACGGCCAGACGGCATTGATTCAAGCAATTAATCAGGCACATGTAGCTGCAAGCAATCTGGTGGAGATTTGGCCAAATAAAAAAATTAGCGGAGGACAGGAATTCAGGGTTAAATTCAGATTCAACACACATGTGGACCACTGTCGAGCATTAGTGTTTAACCTTTGTCAGGAGCTTTATTTGTCGCCAAGCAGTTTGAGATAAAGATCTCTCTGCTTTTGCACTCACTACACGCTCGATGTTTTGGTTTCGTCCAACTCCTGGGAGGAAGATCAATGTCCAAAAGGCACCATTAGTGGTTCACTGTTGGGTGTTTTAGGGCCAGGCAGTTTATAGTCCTGATTTGATTAAGACCAGTACCTGAGAAGGACATTGGGCTCAAGAGTTGTAGGCAAAGAACCCAATGTAAAGACATATTTCTTGGTACAGGTGAGTGTTGTTACATTTGTTGTTGTACTCGCAGTCAGTGAAGTAGCTGATCCATTTTTCCAAAGAGGACTGTTCTACAATGTTCTGAGAGCTTTAAGCTGCTCTCGCAGTCCATCTTCCCAAAGCTCTGCTGCTTGTTGCGAGTGAAATTGCTTATTATCAACCAGGAAATTTGTCTGGGGCTCGCGAGGCCCGGGACTGCTCCGCCCCGGGCCAAAACAAATCCAACCTGCTGCTGGATTTCGGCTCCGGTCTGTTCAGCGGTTAGTCCGTCTACAATGCATCCCAGCATCCCCGAGCAAATGCACATTTCCTGCCCCTGTTTCCTGTTAGCTGTCAAAAGAGCTGTAAAGACTCATCGAGAGACATTGTCAATGTTCGCCGGAGTCGCACATGGTTACGATTAGAGCAAGGTCTTTTTTGCCTTTAAGCAGATGAGCATCATCTCGAGATATCGGAGTGGAATTGACGCCACAGGAGGAAAGAAAAACTGAAACTCCAGATCCTTTGCTCGCTGGGATTGTTGGCAACGCGGAGCAACGAACCTGTTGTCCTTGGAACGGCCGTGTGAATGTATAGAAAAACCTACAGCTGTCAGTTCAGTGAGAGCAGGCTTGCAGTGGTGGGGTTCAATGAAATATGAAAAGGCTGAGAATTCAAAGCTGTGCTGGTTTCTTGCTGCACTAAATCAAACCTCCACTGTCATTTTATAAGCTGATGTTTGTCCAAAAATGGCAAAACTGAGGAGAATAGCGAGTGATTTCATTGACAGATGTGAAACAGTGATTTCCTTTCCTGCGGGCTAAAAAATACCCAAAATCATCAAGAAGTGCTGTGACTGCCCCTGCTCCACCCTATACTCTATTACTATACTACTAAATCTACCATAACAACCCTCATAACTTAAAATCATTCCCCTGCTGTAAGATCTCAACAGGTGGTCCTTCGTGTGTTCTGATCTGAAGGCCTTAAAGTACCGTTTCTGTGACAGTGTAGTTCAGCAAATATTTATACTGAGAGTTCACATTTGTCTGTTCAGTGGAATTAAACCGGCAACACTGCCGGTCAACCTGTAGAGATTTCAAACGAGCAATTGCTTGCTGTGGCAACATTCCCGACAGTTGTCGCAGTTGATATACCATTGTCAGAGCAATATGGTTCTTCTGATGCCCTTCTTTTGCTCAGACCTGCTGGTGTTATGGCTGTTATTATTATTGCTATGGAATGATTGTGTCTACGTGTTGACGTAGAAGAACGTACTCTACAGATAAATATTAATTTTTTTGTTTATTTTCCATCGAAAAGTGGCAAAGTTCCACTGCCACCTAATGATCTGGCATATACATTGCAGCGCTGTCGTTCTTGGTTTGAGTATTTGTGGTTGTAGATGTGGGTAAGAAATGGAAGTGCAAGAAATAATGACGGATTCAAAACAATTCTTTCTCACGTGGACATAGGCCGAGGATACAGCCAGTACTAACAGCTCCCTGTCTTCTGGGGACACAGTCGATATATTGCCTGAGGATCTCATCAATCATGAAGCTCACGTGTTAGGATGGTGAAAGTCTGTGAAAGCTGTGGCAGAGGGTCTGCTCTGTCGATCTCCACACCAGTACGACTCTGCTCTTCATATTTAACGCCTGCTGCCGCCCCGCACAGACATTGACCCTATGGGGTCCAGCCCACTAGCCCACCTGGAACGAACTCGGACATGGTCAAATGCAAGGTCTCACAGCTTTGGGTTAATTTCATTGGATTTCTTTTTAGATTTGAATTTACAACATGACGTATTTATCTGGTACTTCATCGGATTATAACTCCAGCTGTTTTATTTTGAATTTCTTAAGTTTATCCACTTTCTGCTGCTGATATTTTCCACATATGCTCCACTTCAACGTTTTTCTCTACTGTGCTTTCAAGGACTTCCAGCATTGGAACAACCACTGTTTTGACCTTGTTTGTGGGAAACTAACTATGATTGTATTATTTTATATTGTTTGGCAACAAATACACTCAAAATTCGTTGAACACATTAATAAACAATGTCTTCAACAGAATGGCATTTAATTGGACAAGTGAATTTAAGAATTACCCAGTATCCTGCAGCAGCGTGAGTGGTTCACCTCAAAACATCTGGTTACCTTCATGTGACAAAGCCCTCGAGCAGGTGTGGTAATAATCAGTGGAGATTATCATAAAGACTAAAGTCTGCACATGCAGGGAGGAAGTGAGGGTAAATGGATGAGCTGGAATTTGGAGGAGTATTTGAATGAAGTTCGGCTAAGGTGAGCGGAGCTACCTAAAATAAGGTCAAGATGAGGCTTTAGTCGCAGCTGGATAAGAATAACAAACATCCCCCAGTCACAACAGAGACCTCAGTATGCACGAGTGATGAATGTAAATATAATATCCATACTTTTGTCTTCTTCACATAATCCTCTAGCGGTATGAAAACGTTCCCTCACATTTACTGCGGCCATGATTTTTAAATTTGTTTCATTGTTTCCCACATAACTGCCATTCCCATCAGCTAGCATTACACCCTTCTCCTCCGTGTCCATTGTTATGATTGGACGCCGGCGCACGGTTCAGCAGAGTGATGGTGTCTTTCCGAGGCATTTCTCTCTCTGCAACATAGTAATGACAAACCTTTCTCTGCCCTCTGACCCACACCCCCCCCACACACACACACACTCACACACACACACACACACACACAGTAGCAGAGTGATTCCAGATGCAGCCAGTCTGCGGTAGGAAATGCGTCGCTGCTCGAGCGTCATTGCCGCAATTTCTCGTTTCAATCACATTCCAGTCAAACCAGTGAGTCGCCGGACCGACGACTCTGATTTCATTATTTCATTGTTATGCCCCAACATGACTTTAACAGCACAAACAATCGCATTACAATAAAACAGAACCAGGTGCAAGAGAGTGAAAGAGCTGATTTTTGCCTCCTCTCAGAACTTTATTGCCTCTGCGAAAGTCATTCCAGTCGATGTGCGGCGCAGTGTGTGTCGAGGACGAAAGGCGAGCGAGTCCACGGTATCCAATGACTTCTCACCCAGTAACATTTCCCCTGTGCCAATAACAAGGCCTCTGAACTCTCCACAATATGCAGAGCAACAAGTGTGAAGACGCTAATGCTATAAGCAAGGCCATCGATAAGGGAAACAGGTGCTCAGCCATTCACATGATGGCATTGGCTGCCAAGGAGTGGGAGGTGGTGGTGGTGTTGTCACCTCTGGGAGGAAAAGGGATATCCAAAAAGGTTCAGGCAGAAAATAATATGGTCATAGTTTATTGTTATTGTGCCTCTGAGTAATAACTAGGAATAGGTGAGCATTGATGAACGCACAACCAGAGTTTTGGCGACCTCGGTGAGGACACATATGCTCACCAAATTATGTAATATTACCTTCTCTTGAAAGTCTACAATGAGATCAGCTGGCAAATTTCAAATGGGCGCATAGTAAGACTTTGAGTCACCAGCGTTTCCATAAATTCACCTGGATAATGTTCTTCTTCTGGATGATACCTGAGGTGAAAGCTGAATAGGTTAGATGGACGTCTTGAATGTGCTCATTTAAATTCCTGCCTTGGATGAAAAGATGGTTGACTTAGTTAGCTTATACTGGGAATTCTGGCTCAGAAACATGGGACTTCTCTTGTGCACTATCCCTTTTTATTCACTTTGCAGTCAAGTGCTTTAACCGTGATGGAAAGTCTGGTTTGCCGATCACATCATTAAAATTTCAAAAACACATTTTTGCCGTCGGTTTTGCAGCCTTAAAACATTCGTGTAAGTCGGGTTCATGCTGTGGGACAGCGGGGAGATTTAGCTTGCCTGGCAAACGAGATATGACGACAGCTTGAATCGATTGGGAATCGTAAAATATTTTTTAGATGGTTTTTCTTGAAGATGTATTTCAAAAGCACTGAGAGTCTACGGTCGTGCCTGTGGCTGTGTGAGGCCGGACCACAGTGTGGCAGCACTTAGCTAAGTGCTATGCTAACATCACAACATGCAGGTGGTAGGGAGGTATTCACATCTCAATGAAGTCAGGATTTGCTAATAAACAGTGACAGCGAGCTAACCTCTGTTAGCATAGTAGCATCAGTTTAGATGACATATCCATCGCATTTGCTAATAAGCAAGCTGCTGTTTCCATGCTAACATCATAACATACAGGTGTCAAGCAGGTATTAGTCAGTAAGATAAGTTAGCCTACTTTTTTGCTAATCAGCTGTAAACAATCTATGCCGAACTGGTTTGCCTCCTGGTGGCGATAGAGGAAAGAAATCATCCAGGCGATCTTGATTGGATCTCTGGGGACAACGAATGCTTGTGCATAGCTAGTCAGTCATACATTGTTATTTTTCCAAAAAAAAAAAAAATATTTTTTCTAAAATGTATTATTTAAGGCCATTCCAAATCTACTCGTAATCATTCCTCATTCTGTGCAGTGAGATGATTCTGTTTCATGCTGCTGTGACGTCAGAATCGTCTATTTGCTGCTAGCAAACAGACATTGACTCAGTCATATTAGCTGATCCTCCAAACGTGGACCGTGTAGACACCACAGAATGTAAACACAGACCAACTGTACATAAATATCTCAGGTTCGCATTCAGCCGCATCCAAGTGGCATCTAAGTGGGAATCCACAGGCTGCCGCGTTTTGTTTTAACTGGACCAGTCTGAGTTCCAGGTTTGCAGCGTGCACACCCAGCATCTCTGCTGTGAACTGCATCATTTCATAAAGATTTCTTTACTTTGCATTCACGCCCCGTCCAGATCTGTTCAGGGCTCGGGGATGCAGGAGGGAGTCGGGTTCTGTCTAATGAAGTGTTTTGGATTCTGGTTCTGGTTCCGTGGCCTTTGCTTGGCCTTTTGGAAAATTGTACGTTTTCATTGTGTTGCTGCTGCTCATTCAGGGACTTTGGGTGAGTTTGAGTGAGTGTAACATATTCATCATATGGAGCAAGAGAAAAATGAGACGCACAGCCAACACAAGTAAAGTCAGTCATCCTGCCGGGCAGAGAGGGGGCGTGGCCTGGTCGTCTTCCATCTCTGGCTTTTATTGAACTGTCAGGAGGAGAAAAGTGGAAAGGTAAATTTAGTTTCAATTCAGGAACCAAGAGACTGCTACTCTCATCACATGAGCATGAGATTAAACCAAGTTTGCCATTCCATTTTTTTTTAAATGGGAATTGAGGGTTTAAATAGTTTGACATCTTGTGGCCGTTTTGATTCTCTATGTTGAAGCAATTAGGGATTAAGGTGACATTCTGCATTTCTGTGGGAAGGACCTCAGTACAAAATAATTATACTGATGTTTTATGCGCATTCTTTACTTTTTCTAAACCATAGACTGAGCCATTTATGTTTGCGGCGTGTGGATATTTCAACAAAGCTTGTTGCTGATTGGTCAGTCAGATTGTCTTTTTAAGGAAGTCAGGAGCAACAACGATCTGCTCTCTTTTTCTCGTCATCTATCAAATGTAAATATCTCCTTTGTTCGACTTGTACAAACACTGAAAATGACAAATTGAAATGTTATCGTGTTCGTCGGGTGCTGACTAGTCCTTGGACGGGAGCAGCGTCTCCTTCGGTCTTGGATGGTGACGACAACTTGTCAAGCTGTGGTTTTGCACTTCACTCTTTACACCGTGCGCTAACTTGATTTTCATTTCCTCAGAGGCCGGTATAAGCCAGGCTTGCTATTTCCCCTTGTCCCCGGCCTTTAGGCTAAACTGCGCTAACAAGCCGTCAATGGATTTTGCCATTATTCCAGTCGTATCGCCCCCCCCCCCCCCCCCCCCCCCCCGTGTACCCCCCCCCCCCCCCCCCGCCCCCAGCACACAGAATCTGGAGGAGGCGGCGGTGGAGTGCCGGCTCATCTCTCGGCAGCATGTGCAGTGTCAGTGAGGTGACCCATGTCATCAAGACCAGGCTAAGGAAACACATTCCTGGAAGCCGACCACATGTGGAGGAAGAGCAGTGGGTGGTAGTGACGTAAAACCCGCTCAAAGACCGTACTATTAAGACCCCCAAAACAACATTCCCTTCTTCTCTGTTTTCCCTCTCATCTCGGCCTCAGGGCGCTGGACATATCAGCAGGCATTCTAAAACATTTTGTGAGAGACTCGTACAGGTTCCTGCACGCTTGGGTTCGGTGCCATGGGAGGGAAATTTAGTGAAGTGAGATTTGAGCGCGTTGTGTTTGGTTTGGTCAGATGTGTTGGCCTCTCCTCGCTGCTGCTGCTGCTGCTGCTGCTGCTGCTGCTGCTGCTGCTCGGGAGAAACCAAACAGGATGGTCACGGGTGTGAGAGTGTGCTCACCTCGTCCCCCCGTCACGTTTCTTTCCCGTAAACGGCATCGCAACAGCGCGCGCGCCGCACGTCACCCTGCCTCGTCGTTTCTCCTCGGCTCCCATGAGGGTCATGTTTCCAAACGGCGTCCGACCCGGCTTCTTCTCCTCAATCTGTTAATTGACGTAACCCTGCCAGTGTTATTACTAAGAGCCAGTGGAGAGATGACGCAGCCTGGCATTAAAGTGAGTGTAGTAAAACACACAAACGTGCGCACACGCACACACACACACACACACACACACACACACACACACACACACACACTAGCACTGTGAGAACAAGAGTTTACCAAAAGCCCTGTGGGAACGCTTGGCACAATTCCTCTAAGTGAGTTTCAGATGGACATTGGCGTGAACATGGTATTGGAGCCTAAATGGTTTTGTGTTCTAATTGTTTCCATCCGTCCTGTTTCTTCCGTCGATGACGCACTTTGCAACTTGTGCTCTATAAATAAAGTTGCCCAGGCCACCAAAGTTTCCCCTCCATTATATGGAAACCCTCGCACTTTGAGACTGACCCCACAAGTGAAAACACTTAAAAGTCAGTGAAATTAAGGGTGTCTCGTCTTTTCCCAGTCATTACTTCCCCGACCATGACTCATCACGTTGGATGGGTTCACCTGCAGTTACACTTTATTACATATTTATAGGATTTGCCGTTCAAAAGTTTTCATATTATGTCATTTACAGAAAAGGGAAATGTTTTGGCTTTGTGAATGACTTTATTGCGCGGTTTATGTCATAATGTTACAAACCAGTGGTTCAAAGTCATTGAGAAGTGCAGCATGTGAACCTGCTGACCTCGGCACTCTCTGGACCCCGGGTCAATGGATACTCGTGGATACTTGGATACTTTAGACTAGCATCTGTTATCATTTGATGACAAGGCAGATAACCAAAATTTGTAGATCATGTACTGCTGACATAACATCCCATTTAAGTTGCAGTTTGTGGGATATAGTGACATCTAGAGGTGAAGTAGCACGTTGCATCTGAATATCCATCACCCTCACTGTAAGTTTCGGCCTTCAGTTGTCACTCAAACTCCAAAAGGTGTTGGGGTCTGTCCTTTCTGACACTTCCTATGTCAGGTGGAAGCAGTCGGACCAATCAGAGGAGACTCAGCCAGCTGGCCTGATCAGAGCAGTGAGGGGCTCTGAAAACAGGAGCTGGAGCGGTGGACGGTGTGAGACGAGCTCTCAGTCTCGAGCTGTGAGCAGAGGGAGAGGAATGATGGATGAGAAGAAGTCGTGTTTGTGTTAGTTCCCATCTGACCTTAATCCTGTTACTTTTGAGGAATGGGCAACTTGAGCTCACACATTCCTACGTGAACACACACACACACACACACACACACACACACACACACACTGCAGTGCCACGTACGTACGCCTGAGCACGTGTTACCGAGCACAACACAAATTTGTTTCCTCTGCCACGTTGTGCTCGACGGACCACAGGAATCCATTTTCTGAATTACATCTCGGGGCGAGTTCCGGCTTTCATCTTTGTTTAGAAGCAGCTGATTTAGCCGGAACGACGCGGCGGCGGACAACTCGCGGTCCCGCAGTATCGCTTTCAGAGCACTCGGGCGGCTGAAACACAGTGTTTACATTTTGTTGGTTCCATATCAGTGTAAATGTTTGTTAGTACAGTGCTGCCATCCAGAAACGGAGCCCTCGCACCAAAGCTCCAAGCGCTTAAAGTCCCCGATGCTGCGCTCGTCTTAAGTTCTCACCTTGAAAACCATGGTGATGAAACACGCGGGAGAAAACACACATCATCCTCCACAGGGGCTCCCACACCCCCACATCCCACAGATCCCTGAGCGACTCAGGGAAGAGGAGCACAGAGCTCTCTGTTTGATATTCTGTCATTTTTAACATCATCCTGTCGACCTTTGACCCTCATTCTGCTGCTGTCCTGAACCTTTAAAGAGACATTACACACCTTTCTTGGGAGTTTACATCTGTTTTTGGAGTTCTGATCAATTTTTATGAACATTTGTGTAGGACTACATTTTTTTTATTCTAACATTTGAACAATTTACAATTTTTTTCTACTTGTTCATTTGCTCCTGTTTCATTTTGAAACTGCTGTCCTTCTGTGTCCACTTCTCACTTGTCTTTCCTGTCTTCATCTGCTATTTGATCTGAATCAGGAAAGACATATTCGCCATAGGCCATATAGGCGTTGACCTAGGGCGCCGCCTGCTGGAGGAGGGATGCTGCTGCAAGCCCTCCAAAAAAAAGAAAAATATTATGTCATTTTAGCGTGTGTTTGTTTATGTGTTGGTGCAACAATATTCTGCCTCAGTTTATCATTTACACATGTAAAGACATTTTACCGGCAGCTCGTGCTTGACGGTGTTGTGTGCGACCCCCAGTGGCCGAATTTAAGATGACAGTTATTTTTATTGAAAAAGTGCCGTTAATGTCTCCTATGTCATTTTCACACTTTTCACCTAAAGTCATCTCATGGTTGGGTCTTATGTTTGACACCTCTGGTCTGTTGTCCGCAATGTTAGCTGCTTTGTTAGCTGCTAGCATCCCAGTTGCGTTACCTCTGCATTATAATTGCTATTCCACAATCTTGACTGGACTTGTATCCAACTTTTTTCGTCCTTCTTGCAAATTCCACATATCCTCCCGACCTCAGATCTCAGATCTGATGGTTCACAGTGACCGTGTCCTTCATATTTATTCCTCCCTCGAGATGCATCAACAACCTGTGAGTCTCAGTATCGCAGGAGAGTCTTGCGCTGACTTAACAAGAGTTGTGTATTCACACAGAAGCAGCAGCTGCTTCTCTCAACCGATTCACAATTCACCTACGAATCAGACCAATCGAGCTCGGAGCCTATTTTTATTCATTCACGTGCAACTTTAAAGTCCGTGTTGTTAATTGTTGTTTCCGTGGCTGAAATCAGAATCACTGGCTTATGAACCAAATCAAACAAAGCTGGAGGTTATACGGCTCCTACACCTTCAGCTTTGAATTTGGCCAGTGACAATAATACGACCTGGTGATATTATGCCGGCCCTCCCTCCAACACCATGCTCTCGAATGAAATTAATAAAGAGCCTCCATGTGTTGTCCATAAAGCCGAGGTGGCTGAGCGGCTGTAAAGTGCAACAACGTGCCTGAAAACACCTCACAGGGGGAATTTCACCGCTAAATCATGACCATCGCTCCCCTCGCCCTCGTACAGTCGCAGTTAGCACTTCATTTCCCCCTCGCTGTAGTTTCAAGATCTCTCTCTCTCTCTCTCGCACTCTCTCTCTCTCTCTCGCTCTCTCTCTCTCTCTACTTGGCTGGTGTTAATGGGTTCAGGCTACTCAGAGAAAACAGACCTCCCTAATCCTCCATGGATACAGCCGTGTCAATAAAACCCCTCTCTGCGTTTAATACCTCCCTTTGTAACGCTGAAATATCGCCGAGCTGCCGCCACGCCGAACGAGAAACTTTGAGAAAGCTCGTTTGATTTTTTAAAGGTGCAGTGTGTAAGATGTAAGATTGGTGGTGGTTGCGATTTGTATCCATCAGCTCACCCGAACCCCTTTCGAGCATGCAGGAGGACCGACGGTAGCCCTCGGTTTTCACTCCAGCTCCAAGGATGTTCCGTACGTCGGCTCTGGCTCACTGTAAGGGACGTCCTCACCCACTCCTGAGGTGATTATACGTTTGTCAACAACAACGACAAAAATGTACTTCAATCTTACACACTGCACCTTTAAGTCAAGGCAGCGTTTCTTCTTCTTTCTTTCTTTTCTGTAAATGAGTCGAGAAAATAGAAAGGTGGGTTGGAACTATGACTGTGCACTTTTCCTCGTGGCTTTCCCACATGTGTTGAGGCTGAAAGCCCGGCGGCGTGATTACAGGAGCGTTTTACAGACGGCGAGCGGAGAATCGACCTTTGGCACCGCAACGCGCCGATTGATAAAACATTTGTGCCGTGCCCTTTCTCCCATTTATCATTTATGGACGACTCGCACGTATGATTTAGCTCCGACGTGATTGATGTTTTATTTGTTCTTGGACTCGCTGTTTATTTCGCCTCTTTCCACAACACACTGGGTCCTGGCGTTTCCAGGAGGAGCTCACAGATGTGAGGCTGCGATGCTTTTTGTTTGCCTCTGAAAATAATGTCCAGGACATCCCCACTCCCTCTGTCCTCCACCCATGACCTCCACCACCCAGGCATCCATAAAACAAACAGACCCGACAGAGAGAGAGAGAGAGAGAGAGAGAGAGATGTATGGGAATATATATATCTGGCCCGGAGCCAAAGCCACCAAACATAATCAATGCTAATGATATACAGTAAAATATTAGCTCTAGGTCGGGCTGCGTTTGAAACGCTGTGTGGTTCAGCGGACGGCTCATTTTGAAACAAGTGTTTCTCATTATGTGGAGTATTGTGTTTGGCAACGGCAACACAAAACCCCTGCCAGCGCAGAAATCTGCTTTCCAGCGCCTGCTTAGAATACCATATATAGTTTCACCTGTTATCCTGCTCAGTTCTCCCCGCTGATCCGCCGAGTCAGCGCGTTTCCACCTCTGCTGGGTTTGTAGAGGTGTGTCACCGCTCGGCTCCTGCAGGAAGACATGTCCCAGTTTATTTCTGAGTTTATTTCTAATTTCTTTATTATTTCTTATCTTGGGCGATAATGATTATTTTTTTAAATCTTACACATGACATATATGTGCTTTTCGGGAGTACTATTATCGTATGTATTGGGCAGCATATCATCATTACATACATTCTTCCATATATATATTATGATATATATTCCATTTATTCATTCTATGTCTAAAAAGTGATTCTTTGTACAAGAGCAGCATCAGCAGGGTGAGTGTGAATCTCAATGTGAAACACTCTGCTCCCACTCAAGATCTCGGGGTTTTTTTTTCTCTTTGGCAGCCATCTTGAAACTCGCAGGCTGCTTTCTAACAGAGATGTGGAATTTGTGACACACTGCTGAGACTATTCCAGCTTTGACCCATCTCTGTAAGTGGAATGTCTCTTTGAAGATAAGTGGACATTTAAAGAAGTGCTGCAGCAGCAGCCGGAGCAGCAGCAGTTCAAAGCTCCGAAATGAGCCGTCTGACTGGTTTATGCTCCTGCAGGTAACATGCAGAGCTACACCAAGGATCAGTGGGACAGAGCAGCCAGAGGAGCACATTCCTGCACAGCCACCCAGAAGTCATCCAACGCCCCACATCATGTCACGTGCTGCAGGACATAGACCTGTAAGTGCTACAGGTACATGTTCCTCTTATCTTAAGTGAATCTTAAAACACAACAAAGAAAACAGGGGGAAAAAAACCACATCAAAAACTGTTTCAATAATTCAAGTGCAACATATCACAAAATGATGTGCAAGAAAATATTAGACAAGGGAACTCAATATCATAATTAATGTGAATAAAGAAAATGCAGCTGAATATAACAAAAACCTCTCAGGGCCACCGTACCTGTTTGGCACTTTGTCAGAGGCGGGCCCTTTTGAGTTTTGATGATAACTGAAGGTCCTAGGTTCTGATCCTTGCTCAGGAGCCAAATACATTTTTGCTTTATGTCACTAAGTACTACACACTGCACCTTTAATTATATACAACCAGCAAGAAGAACAGCTCGTGTGAATGTATGCTCATAATATTAGTATGATATTGTATATTTGTGTGTGTGTGTGTGTGTGTGTATATACAGTATATATGAATATATATATATATATATATATTGTCATCTGATTGGTCGGACCACTTGTGGAGGTGTTTGGGGGTGTGAGTAATCACATGGAACGCCATTGCAAATGCAAAGAAGTGTCCATTTTGGCTCTGATGCCGTCACAAACTCCACTCTGGTCCAATGAACAATGCAATGAACTTTCTTCTTCAGTTGTGCCGCACCTAGCCACAAAATGAAGTTAATTTGCATAATCCCGCAAAACCCAATTTCCTTTGTAGGGGAAAATCTGCACTGATAATCTGTGTATGTCATCATTAGAGTGATATGTTCTTAACCACAGAGTCAGTTTTACCACCTCCTTCCAGAGAGAGTGTTCTCTGCAGGTTTGTGTAGAGTCCTGGAGATCTCATAGGAAGTTGGAGCACGTTTCTTATGTTTCCACTTCCTGCCTGAAAGAAGCTGTGGTAATAATTCCTGCTTTGCTTTGTGTCCCTGTGCTCCTCCTCTGCCTGCCAGTGCCAGAACACAGGGACATGCTGACAGTTCAACGTGATATCCCTGTAAGGGCCGCTACCATCCACCGAGCCCCTCGTCCTTCCTGTGTGATGCACATCTGAGAAGTGATTTAGGAAGGCTCCCCGGCTCGGGCCAAGCAAAGAGGAGGCGCGAGTTAGCATCCTGCACGTGTCCTCTGATTCATTACAGGGAAACGACTCCCTGAAATCTTCTTCACACGGAGGATATGATGTACATCTGCACTTTCACCTTCCACACAGGGGCCTTTCATTCAAAAAAAAAAAAAAGCAAGAACCTGATCCCAAACAGGGCAGATGATAGATTATACCTGGCTACTACGAGGGTGGTGGTTGTCACGTTTCACTTTAATTGGCCTCAGTCTCTGTGCATTCTATTTGAAAAGAACTTTTCCACAAAATGACTCGAATAAATGCTCTAGCTTCAATTTCCTATTTTGATCTACATCTTTAAATCCATAAACAAAAGCGATCAGGAAGCAGTATTTATGACCTATGACCTACATTCGGCCACCAGGGGGCCTCAGCCTCTGGGAGCAGACATGACATCAGTCTTTATATACAGTTTATGTAAATATACTGTATATTATGAAAGCAGGTACACCATTATACAGACACTGATTCCTTCACACTGTCTGTAAGGATCACAAGTTTGCATTATGCTATTTAAAGGTACAGTGTGTAGGATTTAGTGACGTCAAGCGGTGTTTACTATTTCAGCATTTATTCCTATATTTTTGATTTGCTGTGCTTTTTGAATTGTTTGCACTACAGAGCCATTCTCTTGTTAAAGGTCCAGTGTGTAGGATTTAGTAGCATCTTTTGGTGAAGTTGCTGGAGTGGAGCTGTCTGTGTGGGGCAGGTGGACAGGGACGTGATGATGTGGGAGACAGACAGACAGATGGACAGACAGACAGACAGACAGGCTGGGCAAACACAAACCCACACAGCACTCGCCTGGCGGCCAGGCCCACCTGATGTGGCGGCAGAGCGAGTGGAGGCCTGGAAACTTCCACAGGTGCAGAGAGCAGCGTGGGAACAGATAGATTTTTTTGGGGGGGGGGGGGAGGGGGGGGACTCAGCAATAAAAATCCGCGGATCTGATCAGGATGGAGGAACAATGTTTGGACCATGCCTCGGCCTATAGTCTCCATCACATCTGCAGAACCAGACGAGGAGGAGGAGGAGGAGGAGGAGGAGCTTCATGTGGTGACCAGGCAGAATCAGCGAGCGCCACTTCTGTCCAATGAGCCGCATCGTTGCATCAGATCCAGGTGTCTCCCTCTGTTATTCCTCCTCTCAGGGTTGCTGTGGAATCAGAGGGCGAGGGAAGGGAGGAGGGGTGAGGGTCGGGGAGGGGGGGGGCGGGGGGTGTTCCAAAGGTTGTTGGCACCATCAAAACGTTCTGAGAAAAGCCGCTGGGCCTATTCCAGAAAGCCGCCATCGGCCGGCTTTCACTGCGCCTGTGTTGGATGTGCTGTTTGCTGAGTCGACAGGGGGGGGGAGGGGGCGGGGGGAGGGCAAGGCCAGGCTGTGTGTTGACACCGCTGTTAAAATGGCCCCCCGCCGACTCGCCCCTCGCCGCTTTGTGATGAAATCCTGTGCCACCATTCATCCCCGCATGTGCTCCTCAAATATTTAAACGTGGCCCTACATAAACACGGAGGCGCGGGAGCGATGATACTCGCTGCCCTTTGGAGACGACCCGCCGCATTATAAATCTCCGCTCAATTGGCCAGATGTGGCCAAGGCAAACACGCCACTGGCTCTTTATTGTGCTAATGCATTTGCTGTGTATGATGGCCGCGCCGCTTCCGTGCAAATAACCACGCTGCTCTCAGCAGGGGGTCTGAGGGGCCTGGAGGATCTCCTTCACTAGCTTCCTTTTATTTCTGCGTGTACAAGTACACTCTGTCTGGAGGTGTATCCTCGCCTGACACAGATTAATGTCCCGGGGTCACTGAAGGTCATTCCACCTGCTGTCAAAGTGAATAAACCCAGCGAGGAGGCGGGGCCAGCAGGGGGGAGGGGAGGGGGGCGGGGGGGGGGGGGGGGGGGGGGGGGGGGTGGCAGCTATGTCCGGATATCCTAATGTAAATACTGAGCCCGCCTCCCTCCCAGTGAGAGCGCTTCCTCCACCGTGACCTCCTCTGTGGGACATCACACCTGTCATCTGCTGAGAAGAGGAGGAGCCACGGAACAGGACTCCGAAAGTGGCGCCGGCTGTGTGCGCGAGCGTAGTTTTGGCTCCACCTGCCCTTTAATGGTCCAATGGTCAAACGGATCCATGGGCAGACGTGGAGTAAAAGTATTATACCGAGTGTGCGATCAACTCTATGTACTCATTTGTTTACTTTTATACCAGGAGTGGGTCCTTACTGTGGAGGCAACTCAATTTCGTTGTACTTGCACAATGACTATAAAGACATTCTCTTCTATTCTCTTCTATTTTTACAGTAGCCCAGAATGGACAAACTTCAACACCTATTGACTTGTTATGATTACTGAAGGCAGCTATCGCTAAATCTAACACACTGCACCTTTAATGAGATTGTTGATGACCGTCTGTCCAGTGGACTGGACGGAGGTGACTAAGGGGGATTCTCATCCTCACCTTTAACATGGAAGTCTATAGGGATCCACTCACTTTTGGCGCCAGCCTCAAGTGGCCACCCTGTGAACTGCAACTATTTCCGCCACCCTCTTGTTGGACTCCTCCATCAGCCCTGAAGGATGCTGCTTGGCTTTAACTTTACTCCAGTGTTTTCCTACATTACACTACCTTCAAATCAAACAGTTCCTATCGTGGCGGTCCCTGAAATACAGTTCATAGCATTTTTGCGTAAAATGGCGTTTTTGAACGGACCCTTGAATCTCAGTCCACCTCTCCCTCATCCTCCTCCTCCTCCCCCTCCTCCTCCTCCTCCTCCTCCTCTTCTCTGCACGTCCTTCACCCTCCCTCCCTGACCCGAGCCAAATTTCCATCCTCCCCCTCCCTCCACACTGTCCCTCTGTCATGTCTGTGGGCACCAACGTCTCCTGGGGGGCGGGTTTCCATGCTGTTCCACCTGCACCACCCCCCCCCCCCCCCCCCCCCCCCCCCCCCCCCCCCCCCCCCCGTTTGAGCTCCCTGCCGGGCACGGGGGCAAAGAGAAGAACAGTGTTCACTGGAGGGTTGGTTACAGGGAGGGAGAGACTGGTTGTCAGTGGCGCTGGCGTTGTGTTTATTTGAATGGCAGCGACGGGACCGTACAGCTCTCGTCGGCGGTCTGACCCCACCCGCCGGTCGCCCTCTCTAACGTCCACCAGGGGGAGTATAAAAGCGGGGCGTACAAATAATCCACCGATGTGGTGCAGTACAACAGGAGCTTTGATACAGAGGTGACGCAGGTCCGATGGCGTCTTCACACACTCGTGTGCTCACAATGGAAAAGTCACACAGGTCTGATGGAGGCTGGTTGATTCACTTCTCGCTCATTTCAGCCGCCATTCAGAGCCGTGATCAGACGAGTTTAAGTGTCTCTGTCATATCGTAGTAAATCTACACCCGTAATAAAGTCTGGAAACGTTGAGCTAAAATCCCCAATATATGGGCGCCGCCATCTTTCTTTTTTATTTACCAATAAACCAATCATGAGTCAGTCGGAGCTGTCAATCATGACCTCATTTCCATAGCATCCAATTTAAACCAGCCTCACAGGTCTCATGTGTAAGATGTAAGTGAAATCCTCTGCATAAATTGATTTTTTTATTTTTTATTACATTTTCGTTTAGTACTTTATTTACAAAAAAAGGCATGAAAAAGAAAAGTACAAACACTGTTCGAACAAACTAGATGTTATCAAATCCCACCCACACTACCTTTTAAGATGGCAATGGAAAACATTGCAGAAAACACATTTAGCTCAAATATGTGAGTATTTCTATTTTTACACGGCGACCTCTCCTTCAGACGTTACCACTCGGAGAGCGAAGCCACTTTAGCTCTCAGACATCTGCAGACATCCCAGCAAATATGCACGATTCATCTAAAGCAGACCAAATCCTTTAACCCCCGGACTTTGTCTATAGAGGCTGCGCCAGAAGAACCCCTGCTCCGGCACAACCTGCAACTCTTTTTCAAAATGAAAGAAACGTTGCCTCAGCACAAATCCAAGTCTAATTCATTTTTAATAAGATAATATTGTGTTTGGCTGCAGCTCTGCATGTGCAGCCCTCTGGGGACAAGTGGTACAGCTCGTACGGATAGATGGGCAACAACTGCAGGAGCAACGATGCTGATGCTCCAAATTGTATTATGGTGGGTGAGATACGATGATTGACGGCTCAGATGTGATGATGATTGAAGGTGTCTGAAATTTGGCTTCATGCCTTTTTACATCAACAAGCACATTCGCGGCTCAATAATGATCCCGTCAGCAGCCTATAGAAACACTGGACCCTGGAGTTGAAGGCTCTTTAAA
Organism: Chascanopsetta lugubris; assembly: GCA_016785325.1. Classification (NCBI taxonomy): domain Eukaryota; kingdom Metazoa; phylum Chordata; class Actinopteri; order Pleuronectiformes; family Bothidae; genus Chascanopsetta; species Chascanopsetta lugubris. The sequence goes on along the minus strand of JAFBJT010110733.1, from coordinate 25,269 downwards.
TGTATTGTTATTGTGCGTCTGGCCAAGCAAAGTGTTGAAGACTGTTTAATGACACACTAATGACTCTGTCCTGTATCACTCGACTCTGCAGCAGAGAGTAGGAATGTTTGAGGAGAGTTTCCTCTCATTGTTGTGAAGCACCTGTTGTACTTCAAACCGCAGAATACTGACACGTCGGCGCCGATCATCTCAAAGACACTTGATCGAGTCCAGCTCCCACCGCAGGTTTGTTTAGTCAGCTGCCTCAGACGCCCTCCACCTGCAAGTGTTTCTCTGATATTGAGGGGAACAAAATATTTAACAAAGTAGCACATGGCTTAAATTATTTAGCGTTTTAACCTGTGTGTTGTTGAGAGTTGTCTTAATACATGAAAGTAAGTGGAAACAGGCAGAAGCTCTGTTCCTGTGGATCATGAGATGAACCTATATTTCCCTTTGACTCACAGTGACTGTTGTCAATGGAAAGGGCGCCCTCTAGTGCACATAATCACACATGGATATTTTCATATGTCCACACAGGTCCTCCCTCACTGTGAGATGCAGCTGGTAGACTAACAATGATATTATGTTAACATTGATATATTATCATAAAAAAAGTTTTTTTTCAAACACTACATATGTTGCATTCTTGTTTTGTAGTATATTAATATACAGTTTCATAAAAATTTAATTTTAAATCTTAGATATTTCTTAATAATATAATTTCCAAATGATAGGTTTTGTTTATAATGTAAATACTATAAAGGATGATTTAATTGTTTATATTTCAGAATTTTACATATGAATATATGACCTCAATGCTTAATTAACATTACATCATTAGTCTTCTTTAGTTTGCAGTGCATCTGCATTTGAGCTGAGTTACAGACTATAAATATGAATATATCAAATCTAAATGAATGTGTCTCGTTTACATTATAATCTGCAGTGTAACTCATTGTCTGTGATTTACAGTAGAATGTGTTTTCATGCGTCCATGACTTTGACTCTTCTCCCTCCACATGACACCAGAGTGAGATAAACCCTGCAGCTCTAAGTGATGTCATTTCACTCACCATTTGTGCCCCCTTTTGGGGGGATCCCCCCCCCCCCCCCCCCGTGAGCTCACACCTCAGTATGAGCTTATGGTCCTTTTGACAAATTCACTCGCATGCGGCTTTAACACGTGTGAGACATTTCTTTGACAGCTACACTAACCAGCCCCTGTGGACACTTCCCAGCAAAGGCCGGTCTTTGTGGACGGCTCTGGCATGTGTCTGTTTTACACGAGAGGCCAAGCTCACGTGAGGAAGCGGGGGGGGGGGGACACTCCAAAGACGAGCATGTGTTAAACGTCAGTGTCGGCAGTGGAGGGTTCGACAGGGTAAACAAACGACTGGAGATGCTGACTCAGGTCCACAGGCTGGGGAATGGGATCAGCAGGTTACGGCTGTTTGGATGTGGAGTTTGAACAGGTTTGAAAACCTGCATGATGTATGGAGGAGTATGGAAAGATGCTGAGTGTGAGGATTGTTCATGATGTCCTCTACAGAGTATTTGGATGAAGAGTATTTGGATGTGTGCAACATGTAAAGTTTTTAAGATTCGAATAAGGCCAGACGTTAACGCTGTGTAGTTTCTCTGCTTTATTGTTGCTTCATCATCAACGATGTTTTCTTCGTTTCCTTCCGTTATAGATATTTGTTTAGTCTCTGCAGATGAGTCTCCCTCTCTGATCCACCTCCATACATGTGTGTTATTGTTGCACCTGTTGAGGGGGAGCTCTGTAGCAAAATAAAAAGCTGCTGCTTCCATTAAAACGTTGCACACATTTCGATAAATCAACTTTATCAGTACTTGAAACAGCTCAACAGATGAGGATCATTACATGCAAACACAGACAACAAGGGAATAACAAGCGCACCTGTACAGCAAAGGTCATTAAGCTCTTTATAATAATTCTTTTTACATGTAGCCCATTTACTTTAAGTCATGTTTACCTTGATCTGCGTTTGTATTATTTCATTAAGGTGAAATAAGTGGTTTATGACACACAATCAAATGTCTATGTATTATCATTTTGTCAGCGATGGTGCTTTCAAGTGCGGTTGGAAAAACAAGTTGCTCAGGGGGAATTGAACCAAAATAAGTTCCGTCGTCTCTGAGCAAGAATTGAGGAAATAATTCATGAGCACACGTGTCATAGCTGACACCGGTAATGTTGATTATATAACAATAATAAAGTTTAGAAGGTGTGAAACCTCTACATGTGGTTTATGTAGTAAACTGTTATGGCTGTTTCAGTCATTAAACCTTTGGTGTAAATTGCAGCAGCAGCACAATGAAAAACAACTAGGAGAGCATTCTGTGCAGTATAATAATGCATAAACCTCAATTACTCATAACAAGTCATCAAACTGCATGTACTCATATTATAGACGGTTTAAATGTGTTTTGATTCACGCAACACCTCTTGCTTGTCTCCTGTCCTCTCATCAGATTAGTCCTCATACCTACACCTCCACTAACCCTCAGCTGAACACGGTGAGCCTCCTCTTCATGTACAGAAACGCCACGTACGAGGCTCCGCCCAGCAGGCCGATCAACAGCGTGGTGCCGAAGATCATGGGCACGTTCTTCCTGGCCACGCGGAACGCCACCGGCAGCACGGCCGAGATCAGGATGTTGTTGACGTGGCCCAGCACCCTCCTGAAGGCCGGCCGCTCCACCACTCGCTCGTAGTAGGTTTCCAGGTTGACGCGGTTGCCGTTGCCCCAGTAGCGGCGGGAGAGGCCCAGGAACTTGAGGCGGTGGAGGGTCACGGCCAGGGAGACGTCGGCCATGCTGAAGAAGTCGCCGCACAGCCAGGGATGAGAACCCTCCTCTGCGGGGAACACAAGGTCACACAGTAACATTTGTCTGTGAAGTGGTCTCAGCTCTAAGTGATTACAGTCACGTTTACACCATTGTTTTTTTGTGTGATTGTGCATGACGCAGCGGGTTCTGTGGCGTCGCCGCGGTTACCGGGCGTTTCCTCCACCCTCCTCTGAAGCTCTGTCTCCACCTGGTCCATCACACCCTCCAGCTCATCCAGCAGCTTCTTCAGGTACTTCATGTTGTCGTGGTCAAACAGCTTGGACTGAGTGAACAGACATAAAGACACGTTCATCTCTATTTATCTCAGCTTTGACCAAATATACGATACGTTTATATGTTCTGTACTTTTAAGCGTCTCTGTTTTGCCACGTAAGCATCTTTCAGCTCTGGATTCTTCTCGGACAGCTTCTTCAGCTCGGACTCCGTGTTTCCGATCTGTGCTGTACCACACAAACATAGCACCAGGTCAGACGTGATGAGATACACGGTGGTTTTAAATGTATAGTGCATGAAAAGCAGGATGTGCTGGTTGGTGTACCGTCAGCAAACACAACAGCCACAATTGGCCCCTCCCCCTCTGACGAAAAACATCAATACGACTCGGTGTGTGCCGTGATGACATGTCATAGCACGAGGGAGGCTTTCAACACTCCCTTTAATCTAACTACAAACAGACCTGTGCATATAAACACACAATGGACATATAACATCATTGTTTATACGTTATCGTGCAGGCGCATCTCTCCGTGTCTTACATCGTATACACGTGGCTGCGTACGCCGGGATGTGCGAGTCCACGGTGAGCTCAGGGTGGAGGATGCAGCCGTGGGTGTAGGCGTCCATCTGCAGTGAGTCCAGCAGCTCCCTGTAGTGCTGCACTCTGATGTAGTATGTGCTGCCCTCTTCTGGCACCAGCTTGGGAGTGCCCTCTGGGACAGGGTAAGTAAGACACATGGAAAACGTGTGAATATGAGTTGCCTATGATGTGCTCTGAGTCGCCCTGTGGACTCTCCTACAGAACAGATTTCAAATGATTTTGTAAAAGATGATAGGCCACTATCATCTACCTATCGCCAACTGTTATGGAGTGACGAGGATTGGATTTCCAAAATCAAAATGTCCTGTACTTGCCTTAGTTTCTCCCTGTTGGGTCACTGCGGTCTATGATGGTTCAGTGCAAACCAAGAAATAGATGAACGGATGAATGGAAAACAAAATTAAAAACAAATCAAAATGAGGAAACGTTTGTTTGTTTTTCAACGAAAAAGAGGAGCAGGGTATGAAAAGGAGTCCAAATCAAGTCAACACATTGTCACCAGTCTGTGACTGGTCTCACCATCACTGAAGTTGTGCTCCAGGTAGTCGATGATCTGAGTGGGGTCACAGAGCACGTTGTCATCGTGGACCAGGACGGGAACTTCACCTGTTGGATTCAGGCGCATGAACCAGGGCTCGTTGTGTTCGCTGAGCGGCAGACTCACGTCGTACTCCTCACAGTGTAAACCTTTCTCTGCTATGGCCAGACGCACCTGTCACAACAACAACAACAACAACAGCCCTGTGGGATTAACCACAAAGACACGCATGTTGAAGGGTCTTCACAATGAATTGCAAATTTCGTGCATGGAAGACTAGATGGTAAAAAAAAATAAAGAATTCATAACATCAACAGGTTAGTGCGATATTTTGTTTTTTAGAATGAGGCTCAAGGATTCACTGCTCATTCTCAGGGAATGTAAACAACAATTCATTCATTCATTCACATGTAGGGAAGTAAACAACTCACACACCACCCATTATTTTAGATACTGATCTCTGACTCTTGATGTCCCACACCTACATTTTCTGCACTACCCCCTTTACAACGTTATGCATCAATATGCCCATGACGTAGATCAGCTATTTACAAGATGCTGTGCAGCCTCCTGTTTACTATGATGCTGAAAACAGCCGGATGCGGAAAGGTAAACACAGACTGTATCGTGATGCAGTGACACTGTGTTAAAAGCTAGTGTTATTGATAAGAAACAGTGCGTGTGTGTGTGCGTGTGTGTTTACATGAAGCTAAATACATTATCCACCTCTCTATTACACCCGTGTTATCGGAGAGGAGCTGTCCACGGAGCGGTGGTGCTGAATCACTCACCTTCTGCGAATTAAAAGACTGAGTCCAGTGATACAGCGTCAGCTTGGACTCGTGTTGTTTCAGAGCTCCTGCTCCTTCCTCCTGCCTCGTCCCCGCATCTTCACCGTGTCCTGCGGTTGCCATCAGGGCTGTCTGCTCCCCCTCGGCCGCACGGCCGCCTTCAGACGCCATTTTATTTGTTTGGAGGGGACAAGTGGGGACAGCTCAGCGGGGCACGGTGGAGGGACTGCTCCCCCTACAGGCTTGGAGTGTAACTGACGTTTTACTCTACTTTAGATCCATAAATTGTGTGTGGTTGTATAAGTGATGTAGAGTTTAACATTATTTTTTTCTATTATTTGATCTTATATGGTTCTCATTTATTTTTGCTTACTTGGTCATTGTTGTTTGTTTATTTTTGATTACAGATTGAAATGTAGTCATTCTTTTTTTAATTTACAATTCAGTTCAATTTGTACAGTTTAAGCCATAGTCAATAACATTACATAGTATCAGCAGTGAGTTTAGTGTATATATACTACGTTACAGAAATCTATTATTTATTTTGCTATGTAGTACATAGATTTGTACAGCAGGGGTCAGTCTTGTGCATGTGTTTCAACAGTGAGCTGCTGTTGATGGGGGTTTTAGTTTATGTTGGTCCTCAGAAACAAGTGACATTATTAACACAAAAGAATAAACAAGTACCAGTGGGAATGACTCTATACTGAAATATGTGAATTCAGTTGGTTTGAGGGAGAAATTCAATGTGTTTGAAAAGAAAGGTGAGTGGTTTATTCGATACACTCACTTATAACAACTTACAGTATGTAATGACGCAAGTAAATGACCTTTTTGCACAGACTGTTAACTCGCTGTTGACCCCTGCTTGGATATTAAAGGACAATTCCACAGTTGTTTGTAAAGTGTATCACTTGTGACAAGTAACTGAATTTGAGATTTAAACATAGACTTAACAATTGGTATCAACAAACACAAAAGGCAGTATATAACACCATCAAATACAGAAGTGGAGTGTTGGAAATGTGTATTCCAATACAAATACATACACATTACACCTTTGAAGAAATGTTTAAATGATTAAAATGAAATGTTACTGTTGTTGATATGAGGCTACTATTATTATCATTATCATTGTTGTTGTTTTTGTTATTATGCTAATGTCATAAGTATTGCTGTTTTTTCATTAATAACATTAGCAATAATAAGATGTATTATTATGATGATGATGATGATGATGATGATTATGATTATTATTAAAGAGAGAGGTACACGGATAGGTAGTGGGCGGGGTCGGTGTGATGACGTAGGCGTTGGCTCGCTGTGTGTCTTCAGCTCGGGCTCGGCTCCTCTCTCCCTCTCCCTCTGTGATCAGTGGGTGAGAGGGGGGAGACGAGCAGCACACAGCGGACAACCCGGCGCGCAGCCTCCGGTAAACGACGCCCACCATCCACGCACACTTCCACGGCGCGCGTGCCTTCCGTGTTATGTGACACCCCTGTTTACCATTAATGCTGCTCGTCATTTCTGTCTCCACAGTCATCATCACCATCATCACCATCATCACCACCACCATCATCGTGGTCTGGTCCGCTCATCCCGTCCTCACACCGCCGGTCCTGGAGCCCCGCGCCCCCGGTTCCTGGAGACGCCCGGAGTCCGCAAGCATCGCCCTCGATCTCCAGCCGCGAATCTGAATGACGGGCGGAAGGTTCGACTTCGACGACGGCGGCACTTACTGCGGGGGGTGGGAGGATGGCAAAGCCCACGGACACGGCATCTGCACCGGACCCAAGGGCCAGGGCGAGTACGCCGGCTCCTGGTCGCACGGCTTCGAGATAGTCGGCGTGTACACCTGGCCCAGCGGCAACACCTACCAGGGCTACTGGTCCCAGGGGAAGCGGCACGGGCTCGGCGTGGAGAACAAGGGGAAGTGGGTGTACCGCGGCGAGTGGAGTCACGGGTTCAAGGGGCGCTACGGGGTCCGGCAGAGCCACAGCACACCTGCCCGCTACGATGGCACCTGGAGCAATGGGCTGCAGGACGGATACGGCATCGAAACGTACGGTGATGGAGGTGAGGAGCCTTCCCGTCTTCCATGCGTGTGTGTCCCTTTAACTGTGTGTGTGTGGAGGAGGAGGAGGAGGAGGAGGAGGAGGAGGAGGAGGAGGATGATGCTCAGGAGCTTGTGCATGAATCCCCATCTGATGTGACAGCTGATGCAGAGACTGCTGCACTGCAGAGAGGAAACATCAGCCTCCTTATATAAATACACTCACAACAATAATCCAATATGTACTGTAGAGGAGCAGCGACGTCCCCATCTGTCAACATCGCTGTGTGGCAGCAACCGGTTGCTCCATGTGTCCTCGTCGGTGCCACCATGGCTCATGAGAAGCCTCACTTGTCGCGAAGAGTCGTCGTTGTGCCACTCGGGCCGAGTCGTGCGTTTGGAAAAACCGGCAACCCCATTGGATGCGACTTTCGGTGTCGAAATGAAGTTTACCTCTCCATCCCCTGCTTGTTTTCTAAATCATGCCCCGAACTCTGCGTCTGCCATGTTGGATAACATTTCGTAAAACGAGTCCAAGGCCTGTCATCATCATCATCATCCTCCTCATCAGCGTTTGGCAGCAGCCACTTTCTTCCCTCATGATCAGTGGGAGGAGAGTGTGAACTGAGCCTCATGTAGAAGGAGACCAGAATAACGGTCTGTTGAGAGCCGGCCATCACACGCTAGTCCTCCGAACCTTCGTCCGGCCAGGCGAAGTCATCGGTCGGCGCTTTGGGTTTTCCTCAGAAAGTCCGACTCGACCTCTCTGCCGCTTCCCGGCCAGTTACGAGTGGAAACAAGTCAAAGTCCAAAGAGCTCACCACCAGTCGGAACCTTTTTGTCAGACACCGTTTCGAGTAATGGTTCCATCATCGCTTGTCAACGATAGGTCGCCTCGTCTGGAGTGCGAGTCAGTCTGTTTTGGTGCCTTGGACCTTCATTCAGCCACTACAAGCTGAATAGATCATAGAAGGCAATGGGCAATCAAGCAATCCATTGATTCCACCATCATTTGTCTATTGTCAGATGCTCGTAACGACCAGCGGTGCTGTGCCTGCTCCGGGAGTGACAGGGGTGCTGTGGGTGCAGAATTGGTGTTTCCGCAACCGCTCTGGCAATGAGTTCACGTCTGAGTCAGTGAAAACAATCGCAAATCAGACTCTGTCCACCGATCACGCCGCGGACACACTCTTAGACAAGTCGTAATTCAAGTGAAGCAGAACCGATACCGTGGCTCTCCTCTCATTTCATCATCTTTGGCAACAGCTGCTTTCTCCCCTTTCCATCTCGGTGGCACCAGGCCTCGGCGAGAGTGTGGAAATCTGAGGAGTTGGAGCCCGTTATCATCTATAACCCTGTCACTTTCAGCCCCGAACCGTCACCGGCCATTTAAAGTCATTATTCAGTGGCTTTTTAAAGGTGCAGTGTGTATGTATTTTTTGTTCATTTTTGTCACTTTTATTAGTAGGGGAAAAAGTACAAATCAATGACATACTCATACGTCATCTATTGCATTATTCTTTCCCATTACCTTTAAATGAACCAGTTAATGAGGATCGGGTCCTCTCTTCAGGGGCCGCCATGTTTTAACAGTAACCCAGAGTGAGAGACGTAATAAACATCATCCGAAAACCCAAGTCTGCCATAGGTCCTCCTGCATGCTCAGAAGGGTGAGGGTGAGGTGATGGATATAACGTGCAACTTCACCACCAGATGTCACCGAATCTTACACACTGTACCTTTTAACTTTCGACCCACTCTTTCTGTGGGTGTGACCGTAATGACAGTTTGGACTCCAGCTCTGTCACTTCAGTGATGTCAGCCATTGGAAAGGCCCCGTCCCAGAGTCTGACCCGGCTTGTTGTTGACATTGGTGTGTCCATGTGTTTGTCAGGAGACGTGCATGTGATCAAGGAGACGCCACCATTCCAAGCGGTCAGCAAACAAGGGGGGGGGGGGGGGGGGGGGGGGGGGCTCGCATATGATGCCGTGGGTTTTTTCCATAGTGTCACCGCATGTGCAATTCTCTGAGCATCATCTCCGCTAACACACGCCTTATGGTGCGGAGTAAATGCCTCGCATATGACGGGCACAGAGGGGAGGGGGGCGGGGGGGGGGCTCTGGGAAATCAGCTGATCTAAGAGGATCTACACAACATCTGGCCGTCTGACCCCGCAGCATCCTGATCACTTGATCTGCAGGGTCACCGAATTGAACCGCGGCGCAGAGCCAGCCTGTTAATCTCACACTGTTTATCCATCTAAATGCTCGGCCCGGGCCGCTGTATCGTTTTACGCTACAATCGCGCCATAATGTCATCGTGGGCCGCGCCGGTCAATGAGATGAAAGTGCTCGATTAAAAAAAAATAAATAAATAAAAACAATAAAGACACTGGGATCAGCACTGTAATATGATTCTCTGAAGGAGCTACAGTAGGCCGGCGCACGCTCATTGGGCTCAGCAGCACCAAATGGGATTAATGAAGTATTTCTCTCATTATGTGACTCATAGCAATTCCCTGTCGTCAGAGGCGAGCGGATGGTGGCGAATGCGCCTACTGTCAGTGGGGGAGTTAGTGGCCTGCCCGAAAATAGGCTCCTATCTGAGTGATTCACATTCATCCCAAGTGAGCCTCGGTACCCGTTCCTTAATCAAATCTCTGTGATTGAGTTAGTAATGCTCACGGCCCCGGATCTGAGAGGAAGGAGAGAAAACATTTCATTAGTCCACATAATCTGCTTCCTTACAAAAAGGCTGCTGTTCTCCCGTATGTAATGGCCGATACGGAAATGATCAAAGTCGCGACGGAGAGCAGACGAAGCTGGCGCACCGTGACGGAGGTGGAAGTGTAACCCTCAAAGCGCTTGAGGACAGGTTGAACGGCGTGTGCATATCCTATGGTTTGTGTTTCATGTCATTCTCAGATAGTTTTCACTAACCGCAGACGCGTTCCAGGCTTATAGAGAATTTCATTTGAGTCGAATGAAAGACGCTTTTTTGGAAGTCGGCCCAGAGAGACAGACTGTAACCATGAGTAAACTCACAGTCACAGGCAGGAGTTTGAAAACACTTTGTCCTGGTGGGGAAGATTGAGACTTTGAATTTAGAACAGTAAATATAACTTTACATCGACGAGTTGAGAGTCTTGCGACTATCTTCTTCCCTCTGTTTCACACTGTGAAGTGGTGGTTTGCGGCCCCTCATGGGGTCACAAGATGAACCCGAGGGATCTGAACATTCAAATCAAAACCATATATTTCTAAACTTCTTTTGAATTGTTTGTTTTGTTTTTTTTTGGGGGGGGTGGGGGGATCCTGCACAATATCACCTCGATGAGCTATTCCGCCATCTTGGAAAAGTCCAAACAGGCGAACACGTCAGACGATGACAATACTTTTTTTTGAAAATGTGACCGAGATAAACAATATTTGTGGCAACCATGACTCATCCTTGTCACCTGTTCCCTCAGGTACCTATCAAGGCCAGTGGATGGGCGGGATGCGACACGGCTACGGCGTGCGTCAGAGCGTTCCTTACGGCATGGCCACCGTTATCAAGTCGCCCCTGCGTACGTCTCTCGCCTCGCTGCGATCCGAGCAGAGCAACGGCACCGTGCTCCAGGACCTCTCCTCCCCCGCCGACACGCCCACGGGCAGCCGCGGCGGCTTCGTGCTCAACTTCCATTCGGACAGCGAGGTCGTCACCGGCAAGAAGAAGGGCCTGTTCCGCCGGGGCTCGCTGTTCGGCAGCCTCAGGCAGCTGCGCAAGTCGGACTCTCGGACCTCCATCTCCAGCAAGCGCAGCTCGGCGAGGAGCGACGCCACCATGAGCCGCATCAGCTCCAGCGACGCCAACTCCACCATATCCATAGGCGACGGCGAGCTGCCCGACGAGGACCTGCCCCTGGAGGACCACGTGGACGCCACCACCACCGAGACCTACATGGGCGAGTGGAAGAACGACAAGCGCAATGGATTTGGCGTTTCGGAGAGATCCAACGGGATGAAGTACGAGGGAGAATGGCTTAACAACAAGCGCCACGGTTACGGGTGCACGGTTTTCCCCGACGGCACCAAAGAAGAAGGGAAGTACAAAAATAACGTGCTGGTGCGTGGAATACGGAAGCAGTTGATTCCGCTTAAGAACCCCAAAACCAAAGAGAAGGTGGACCGGGCCGTGGAGGGCGCGCAGAGGGCTGCAGCCATCGCCAGGAGTAAAGTGGAAATAGCAGCTTCCAGGTAGTGTGTGTGTGTGTGTGTGTGTGTGTGTGTGTGTGTGTGTGACCTCATCCGTGCTGTGGTGTGCGCATGTGGGCGTGTGCTGTGTCAACACAACACAGAGAGTCGAGCCGGACATCCTCAGGCCTCCGTCCCCGCGTCTGAGGAGGCCGAGCAGGTCGACAAATATCTGCTGGTCTGATAATGGCAGCTTTTGTGTTTCTATTTTCCGTCCTGTGCCCGTATCTGTCATTCCGAGGGAGAGGGGGTCAGGCATCCTGTGTGTGAGTGAGTGAGTGAGCGAGTGAGTGAGTGAGTGAGTGAGAGCTGTCTGTGTCCGAGGGTTCATGTGCGTGCGCCGTATAGCCGAACCCCTGGCTGGGGCCAAGTGAGTCTCGTGTGGCCAATAATGATGCCTGCTCCTCCTGCCAAGCACTGCTCTGATGTGGCATCTGCTCTTTAACAGGTGGATGAGACGTGACCTTTTCAGTTAAAGCCACCCCCCCCTCCCCCTTACACCCCCCCCCCCTCTACTCCCCCTTACCCCCCCCCCCCCTCTACACCCCCTACTGGGACACAGCTCAGGGAACGCAGCATCGCTCTGACATCCTCTGGTTTCATTGCATCAGGGCATTACTGGAGTGGTGAGGACTGTCAGCGTGTGTACAAGCTGCGAAAAGGTCTCCGCGTAATCAACTGCGCTTTGATTCGTCGTGTGCAGGAATTTGCACGTGCGGAGGTACGAGACGGACGGAGGAAACCGGGACATTCGGACGAAACGGAAAGCGTTGTCGCCGCGTCTGGAGTTCTGCAAGCCGCTTTTGCGACGCTGTCCTTAGCAGCGCTGTGAGCTAAACGCTAACCTCGGCGTGTAAACACCTCCGCCGTCGCACACCGCTGACATGCCGACGGCCAAGTGATACGGGATAACGTTTTCCGTCGTCACCGTCCCAGTTTTACGTGCTGGCGCGATGCTAACACAAGCTGGTGATTGGTCGTCAAGTCAGAGGACAATCTCGTCTGACTTGACCACGCTAAATGATAGTTGTCACAGCTGAGCCTTTAGCGTGTTGAAGTCCATTCTATGTTCGATGTACCGATGGAATCCCGTATGTCAGGATGTTGGGTTGGAGTCCAGTCGGTTAGCTGATGACATTTGTAGATTTAGGGATCATTTATATCTGTATCAATGCGTAAAATGGTTTGGGATCTTTAATTGAAGTTCAGATCATCGTATTTAATTGAATTTATATGAATGATATGTTGGGATGGGAAACTGGTGCTCTCGTGATTTATGGTTGGTAAAATTAGAATGTTATCAACTAAAAGCAAAGATGGATCAAATACAAGTAAACTCTTCCAATGTACAAAACACACAGACACATAGAATTTGTAGAATTTGTTATTAGTGCAGACATTTAAAGGTCAGGTGTGTAAGATGCAGGTGTAATCGTTTCTCACTGTATCGGTCGAAAGAAAACATAGAATTATTATACTGAACTATAATCACCAGAGTGTACAAATGGATATTTTTCACTACCCTAGAATGAGACCTTCACCTTGAGCTCCTCACCACAGAGGCCACCGTCACGTTTTTGTTTTTTTTACGGTAGCACAGAATGGACAATTTACTCAATTCTCCCCACA
>JAFBJT010110733.1:0-7500 GCA_016785325.1 Chascanopsetta lugubris | reverse complement strand
AGTAAGCGAGTCATCTCTCCCGTGTGTGTTTGTGTGTGTGTGTGTGTGTGTGTGTGCTCATGTGTGTGTGCTTGCTTTCCTCCTGAGAATTTCCCCGTGACGCGATAAGACGTTACATAAAAATCCCCAAATGTCAGAGTGCGGCGCCGTATAATTATTTGCACCTGCTCAGCCGCGGTTTACATCACTTTACGTCAGTGTAAACAGACGTCAATAACACTCAGGTGGATCGATGGTGGAGGTGAGCGCCGGCGGGACTGAGTGGCCGAAGGTGGCGCAGCTCGACGTCAGGACAGTCTTAATTATATTCAGCGCCGTAAGTGAGTTATTCGTCATGCGGGGCCTCTGTCCCCGCGCTGATTTACCGCCATAATGTAATGCCCGACCTGCGCCGGAGGTGTCATCACCGACAGGAAATAAACCTGTTAAGTCCACAAAGTGGTGGCCACAGCATGTAGACGCATGGGCGTGGAGCTGCATCTATAAATATGCAGAGCAGTGAGGAGGCAGAGCAAATATTTAACGCTAAAATCAAACAGTTTTTATGCCAGCGACCTTCAAACCGCGTCATGTGGATGTAGTCCTTCAATTCAAAATGAATGTTCCTGTCGATTACATAACAAACGGCTTATACCCGCTTATATTCCACTGTATCTGACGCCTGTTGGCCTCTCTTACATTTACAATTAAAGGTGCAGAATGGAGGATTAATGACATGTCGTTATCAAGTTTGGATGTCACAGCTGACTAATGGGTTAATTTGGGCTAATGGAAACACATGGTGGACTATGTCCTGTGGACTCGCTCCTGATGTAATTATAAAGCAGGGGTGTCAATCTCATTTTAGTTCAGGGGCTATGCGAGGCCCAATTTAACCTGAAGTGAGCCGCCCCATTAAAATGATAGAATAACGCAGCTTCATCAACTTCTCACATTAAACCAGACACACACACACACACACACACACACACACACACACAAACACACACATACACGCTCCACTCCTCCTCTTCCTCCCTCCAACTCACCAATTCCACGCGTCATGTGCTCCCCCTAGTGTTCCGGCATAGTAAATGCAAGTCAATAAACCCTCTGGCTGCTTCTGGTCGTATGTTTGACACCCCTGTTGTAAAGGCTCATTCCCGTGTAAGTGACAACAGGTTGTACATTGTAAAAATTAGACACTGACAAAAACATCAATACAGTAAGTTTATATACGTTTTCTGGCCAATAGTAATGCCATGTCATCTTCTACCACTTATCCAGTAATCTGGGTCACTTCTACATGAAAGAATAGGGCCTCTTTTGGGGGTATCAGTGTCAGGGCCAGTGACACTGCAACAGGACCCGAGTGGGATTCAAACCAGTGACCTTTGCTTCCAAAGGCGACTGCTCTAACCACTGAGTCACTGCCACCCGCCAATAGATATGGAAATGAATATTACACAATGCACCTTTAAATGTAAATATATCCTTGTATCTTTAATGGAGAACTGTGAGAATTTAATACTGCAGGCTCATTTATGAAAAATACTTATGGAAAGCACTAGTTTTGGTCATTGTATTTCACCTTAACACTTCATTCTTATTGTGCACAAAGATACACAGATAAAGAATAGTAAAAGCATGAGTCAGCAATAAAAAATCACCATCTGTTTATCTGAAGCACAGGGATCAGCGAGTGTGTCCTTAGTTTGTGTGGCCTGTGGTCACTCTTTTTTTCCCCCCACCTGCTGCGACGTCAATGCATCTCTAACCTCTGGATTCTCATGCGCTCCGCTAAATCTGTTCAGCCGCTCTGATTGGCTGGCTCGGCCGCATTCGCTCCAGATGTTCATGGATTGGATTATGGAGTTATCACTTCTCTTTTATTGCTTTTCCCACACACAATCCCACTTCTATAAGCATGGGACTACCCTTGTAATCACACACATAGATGAGGATCGTGTGATGCGTCTCCTGTGGGATTAAGTAATCTGTAATAATCTGTGGAGGGCTCATCTGTCATTGTCTCTTTTCTTATACTTGGATTAGATTGTCGGAATGATGCTAAAATGGGTTCATTCATCATTTGAAGTTTCATTTTATACCGTTATCAGTCTTGTTTATTATCATTATTATTATTATTATTGTTATTGTTATATATATAGTAACATTATATAATCTTGTAAGTGCTTGGAGTAGCTATAAAGGTCAAGAGTGTGAAGATTGCGTCATCATTGTTCATCAGTGGGCAGATGTGACCTCATACTAATACTTTCTTTTGGCTTTTCACTCCAGAGGAAATTGATGGGGGTGGTGAGCATCTGATTGTGTGTGTGCAGGAGAGAGAGAGAGAGACAGAGAGAGAGACAGACCATAATTAAAACTGTTCCTTAAGCTCAAGTGGTTGCCAGGCAATGTGACCTTTACTTACACAAGTTCAGCTTCAGACATCAGGCCTCGTAGGTAAATGAGAAGCACCATTGAGTGGTTGTTTGCATGTAATTGTGTGTGTGTGTATGTGTGTGTGTGTGTGTGTGTGTGTGTGTGCACGATTACACCCATACAGTGGGCTGTAGTGTGGGTTTGTTCATTTGCAAATTCATTAATACAGGCCAAATGCCTGGTTAGACAGCATGCTGGAGTGTCTCTGCTGGTTGCCATGGTTACTGCCTCACAGCCGTCATCATCATCATGTCAGCCATTTGTTGATCTTCTTTTTAAAGTAGCGGAGTGAAGTGGCGCCGTTGGTTTCACATTGCGTTTGTTCATCCTTGAAGGCCTGTGTCAAGTGTGCGGTTGCAGCGGGTTGGGTTTACATTGTGTTTGTGGTTATTATGGTCTGTTTGGTGTAGAGATAGAAACTGGGGAGTCTGTGTAATAATCTCAACACAGGAAGTAAATGTCCTTCACTGACACTGATTCCCTGATTCCCTGTGGGCCTCATTATGGAGCTTCTCGGTGATGGTCCTTTTCAACTTCTTATGCTGATTTTGTGTGTGTGTGTGTGTGCGTGTGTGTGTGCGTGTGTCTACATTAACATTCATTTGCATGAGAGATTGCTCATTTTCCTGTAGGTGTTCCAAATATTTTGCATAAGACTGTCTGTGTCTGTGGTACAGAGTGTTTGCATAGTAAAGTGATATGTCTCGGTTTGCATCGCTGAAGCTGTGAGTGTCTGACGGTGAGTGTGTGTGTGTGTGTGTGCACGCGTGTGTGTGCAAACAATATTTGCACAAGGGTGATGCGGCAACAACCTCCGGTTAATTCTTGCAGAAATCGCCGACTCCAGATTGAGAGTGAAAACACACTGATGCTGCTTCTATAGCAACACAGTAACTGGAGATCCAGCCCTGAGGTCCAGTGTTTACAATTCATTGACATTTTTAAAGGTGCAGTGTGTGGGATTTAGTGCCACTGAGCGATAAATGCGCAGATTGCAGCCGGCACAAAAATGATCACTAACACTATATTTGACTTTCACCATGATTATAGTGGGATGTTGTGCATGACAGTAATAATAGTAACTCCCAATTCGATCTGATACCGTACACAGGTTGGTTTTCCATCTAATCCTCTGCACCCAGAAGCACTTTCCTCTTCCCTCCTTGAGGTGCTGGTAAAATCAAAATCCAGGCATCAACACATCACCGCTACACCCCTGTTTTCCCTGCTGTGTGTGTGTGTGTGTGTGGGGGGGGGGGGGGGGGGGGGTGAGGGGGGGGGGGGGGGGGGGGGGGGGGGGGGGGGGGGGGGGTGTTGAGCCACTGTGGTCCCCGCCCCCTCCGTGTCATTAGCTGCATCAGCTGTGGCCATGTTTCACCCGCAGTGTTGACACAAAGAGCGCAGAGCTGAGGTCTGAATCCCTGCCATTGCCCTTCACCAAAACCAGAGGGATCATCTCGGCAAGGGGATTGTGTGTCACTCTCTCAGCGCGTCCACGAGAGCTCGCATCGGCAATCGCCTCGGAGTGCATCAGACTTTCGAGATGAAAGAGCCCGCAACGCACACACACACGCACACACACCACAAACTCACACTTGTGCAGTGTTTATTATAATACGGCTATTCATATACGCACAGAGGGAGGTATTTGTGTTTACAGTGGGAAAACCCGAGGCAGGGTCGTACACACCTGGTGCCGTGTGTCTCTGGATGAAGGCCAGGTGAGGTCTCGGAGGAGGCTTCAGGCCACAGAGTCCAGACCACAGCGGGGAGATTAGGTGGGGTTGTAATCCACGTTCTTCTTGTTTAATCATAACCGATTCTGTGCGCTCTACTTCTATGAAATGAAGTCGCACGGAGCAGGTTTTCAGTCCGTCTCCGCGGGTCCATGAGCAAACCAACGATAAATGCATTGTTACAGGGTGAATAGAAAAGTGTGGAGTTATGAACGTGCACTCAAAGGGACAATATTGCATCAGAGTCTGGTTTTCACAAATCTGTAGATACTGCAGGCTGCCATGTTTTTACAGTAGTCTAGAATGGACAAACTAAACGCCGCTCGATTTCCAGTGACAGTTGAAAGCTATTGTAGACCACGTGGAATGCAATATGCAACTTCACCACCAGAGCTCACTACATCCTGCTCGCTTTATCTTCACTGGAAAATGAGCATGGGAAAAGACATCCGTTTGATAAGACGAAACGAACTAGATGTGAAAATCAACTTCTTTGTGAAGTCCACTAACATGGAGGAGGCTCCATGTTTGACCCACGCAGCAGCCGGCCACCAGAGGGCAAGGGAGATCACTCGGCGTCACTGTCGGAGAGTTATCATCATCGCAACTAGACAGGTGTCGTAACCTTTGCGCCAATGCAGGATTTTGGTCTTAGCTAAGCAAAACGAGCTCCATCCCAGCAGAGAAACGTGATGTTCAACTCATATATTGTCCCTCTGTGTCCTCCATCCATTAGTCCTCTGTGTAATTGACAGCGTGTTCCTGTCACTTTGATCATGCCTCTTTCAGGTCCAGTCATTAGCAGACTCCACCATGCCCCGTCCTGCCCCCTGCTTTGTGCTTTTCCTCATCGCGAGACACTTCCATCCTCCTTTATTCTTTATTCAAGTGCCTGTCCCTGTGTGTGTCTTTTGAATGCTGCTGCAGCACTCGCTGCGTCTTTATATTTATTTATATATGCGTCTGCTCTGCTGAGCCAACTTGTTTATATGATGCACAAAGGTGAGAGGGGGGGGGGGAGTATTCCTTATACTATTCCTTTTGCATGGTAAGAGTATAGAAAATCCCAAAGCCTGTGTTAGACAGGACGGAGAGGGTCGACCTGTCGAACCGCACAGATGTAAAACGCATAGATCTGCAATGATCACTTAGCATGACCATGTTTTCCATATTCCCATCATACTCTACCTTCTGCCAATGTATCTCCTCCTTCCCCTGTTCAAAGCCTCATTTGCTGCAGCCACCCCCCCCCCACCCCCCACCCCCTCACCCCCTCACCCTCACACCCTTCACAGTAATTCGAGCCCCGGACCCAGGAATGATTCCTGGATAATTTCGCTCAGTCTTCGCTACCCACTAATGTCGTTAGTCGCGCTCGAGTAATCCCGAATTAGCGCCAGCTGGGTTTTCAATAGCGCGACTCTGGGGCGGCGCGTGCGCGGCTAAGCTAAGCGCTCATTTGCGCGGACTGCCCGTGAGCTGCTCCGCCGCCGCCACTCCGGACCCCGTGTGCGTGGGCGCCGTCTGCGGCTGCCGGGGCGCGCGCGCAGCCGCCCCCCGTTGATAGATAGCATCCTCTCGCACAGCCGATCAGTGCACTTAGAGCCGGAGCGCCGCCGCCTAAACGGGCCGTGTTCTTGAAATATGACCCTGGCTGCGGAGTAGCGGCGCTCCCTCACTCTCGGTTAGTGCCGATTAGAGCCACGCAGAGAGTGATGATGAAGGGGGCTCTGCTGATGTTTACCACCGACAAGGACCAGATTCATCTTCCACTATCTTATTATGTACTGCACCAGTCAGCATTCCACTTTGGGGGGTAGGGTGCTTAGAGCGATGAAGAGGAGGTTGGGTATTTGAAGGAGTGAAGGGGGGTGGGGGGGATGGGGGGGGTGCAGAACTGTGTCAGCATATGCGAAGGGGACATTCCTCAAATAGGCCATAGCCCGGGGTGTGATGGACAGAAGCCCCACTCAGGGGAATGTGCACACACGACACTCGCGCACACAACGGGCTCATGATACAGACACACACAGGCCGATGGTCCTGAGGGGCACGACGGACCTCCGGGGAGAGGAGGATGCGCCGGGCTGCACGGGAGCCAGGGGTTTGAAATTGAACCCTACAGTAAAATTAGAGAGGCAGAGATGCATACCTCAGCAGTTCTAAATATCCAGGAGTCTTCACAGGGGTTGTCTGTCTCACTGACTCTCTCTCTCTCTCTCTCTCTCTCTCTCTCTCTCTCTCTCTCTCTCTCTCTCTCGCTCGTTCGCTCGCTCCTTCACTCTCTTTTACATCTCTTCCCCACCTCTTTGTGTTTCTCCCCATCATCTTCCATCACACACACACACGCACACACACACACACACACACACACACACACACACACACACACACACACACACACACACACACACACACACACACACACACACACACACACACGTACATTTTACAGAGAGAGAGAGACAGAGTGCGCCGGCCCTCGCTGCCAAACTGACTCGACACTTTCTGCACAATTCATTTGTCACAGTAATGAATCAGCAGTGGATCAGCGGCCCCTCATCAATCTCATCTCTCCAACGCTGCCTCGCTCCAAAAGGAGTGGCTTCAAAGTCTCACTTGCCTTTTTTCCCCACATTTTGACAATCTGTTGGCGATGTGTGTGTGTGCGCGCGCGCGCGCGTGTGTGTGTGTGTGTGTGTGTGTGTGTGTATGCGCATCAGCAGGTGCGTTTACACATCCAAACACTTTGATTCTCCTCGGATCGGAGCCAGAGCGCAGCGACAACAGCGGATGTGAACAGGTGTGGCTTTGTACACAGAGACATGTTGTTCAAGTAGAGACGCTGCAGAGTCCGTGACGACTTCTAGGTTCATGCAAAGGTCAGTCATGACGACGCCGTTTATGCAGATCTTCACCTCGGGCCTGTGTATAATGGGAACATACGTGGAGTGACAGACGTCGAGTGGAGACGGTGCATGTTGCGGCTCACGCGTCAGGAGAACGGTCGGCCCCGAAAGGTGTTCACCTGGGCCACTGTAAAAACACGGCAGCAAAAAATACACCGAGAGGATGGATCGGACCATCTGGGTGGGCCGGTTCTGGTCCACGGGCCTGAAGGTTTAAGGCTCTGGAGCAACGAAAGCAGCAATACGTGCAGCGGTCGCTGTGGGTGTGGGGCTCCCGTTAACGGACGCCGCTAACCGTTAGCATGTAGCAGCTGAAGAGCCAGATATTCCCCTTCGGGACCTGGACGCTGAAACTCGGAGAGTGAATATTAGCTGATGGAATGTGTTGGGTATTGGTCATTAGCCTGATTCCTGGAAGAACCCCCCCC
>JAFBJT010110731.1:19382-33794 GCA_016785325.1 Chascanopsetta lugubris | reverse complement strand
AGAGAGAGAGAGAGAGAGAGAGAGAGAGAGAGAGAGAGAGAGAGAGAGAGAGAGACTACAACACAGCCAGGAGGAGGAGGAGGTCTGAGCTCCAACACAGGAAACAGAATCAATTCCGTCTGAAATGTGAAAATCAACACATCCTCTCATCCCTCCTCCTGCAGGGGGAAGCTGTGAGCTCTGCTGCCGGGCCGGGACCTACCGGCGGGGCGGTGCAGCAGCAGCAGCAGCAGCAGCAGCCGGAGGAGGAGCTGGCCGCGGTGCTGAACCTCCACCGCCGCCCGCATCCAGCCTCCATCCACCGGGCACCTGCTGCAAAGTTCCCGTTAAACGCGCACGGAGCGGAACGATTCAGGAGTAAAAGAAAAAAAAAGTGAGAGCAGAGTGAGAGCCAATCAGAGCGCTCGGCCGAGGTCACGTGACCCCGGAGGAATAACGGAGGAAAGTAAAGGAAAGAGGAAAATGTGAAGACAGAAAATAAAAGGAGGAGCCATGATGCTGTGACACGCGCACACACACACACACACACACACACACACACACACACTCACTCAAAATGGATTCTCGACATTACACAACTTTGAGTGAGGAGCTGCTACACAACAACAACAACACAACCCTGTGGGGGGTCAGGGCTCCATGATGGATGAATAACATGAGGATCAATACGATCTGACTTTTGAAGGGTTCGAACTGTGGAAGTTGACGTGTTGAGTGAAGTCAGAGTGAAGAGGAAGAGGAGGAAGAGGAGGAGGAAGAGGAGGAGTGATAATAAAATATTTCTATTTACAGGATCAAACAGAAAAATAAGAATAGAAGTTGACATGATGAAGAGGAGGGTGAAAACAAAGACGTCAGATATGATGATGGATTCAAAGATGAAGAGTAAACAAACGTTCTTTTTAAAGGTTCAACACGAAGAGTTAAAGTTCACATTTACATGAGAGGATGGTGGTGAGGAAGAGGAGGAAGAGGAGGAAGAGGAGGAAGAGGAGGGCGTGATGATTCAAAGATGAAGACAGGATGAAAAGTCGCTGTCACAGTTTGGAACAGAGTCAAAGTTCACACGAGCAGAGGAGTCATCGTGATGAAGAGGAGGAGGATGAAGAGGAGGAGGTCACATGGGATTTAAATATAGAAAACTGATCTAATTCATAAGAGTAATGAAAGTTCACGTGCACAGAGCGGTGAGGGTGAGGAAGAGGAGCAGCAGGATGAAGAGGATGAAGCTGATATGTGTGCTGATAAAGTTTCCGGACAGTCTTCGTGTGTTCCCGGCAGCTCTCGGCTCCGGTACCTGTGGGTTCCGCTTCATCTCAACAACTAGTTCCCGGGGCCTGGAGCCGGAACCGGCAGCTCCGGACCCCCGGAGCCCGGAGGAGCCGGTGACGGGGCCGAAAAGTGCGTGAAGTTTACGGGGAAACAAAGCGGAGCTGCCGGGGCCACACACACACACACACACACACACACACGAGCGGCCCCGGAGCCTCCTCATAAATATTCAGGTCGCGTCCTCAGCGCCCACCTCCACCACCGACACCGACCCACCGCTCCCCGTTCCCCCGGAAAACAGCTCCCACCGCCGGCAAACTACTCAGCGAAGTGGCTCGGGAGGCGGCGGAGGTGGAGCAGCCCGAAGCGGCGCGAGCCTCCCGGAGAACGAGCCCGTCCAGCGGCCTCAGCACCTCCACCTCCTCCCGGACTCTCTCCTCCTCTTCCTCCTCCTCTTCATCATCATCATCACTCTCTCCAACAAACACCATGTTTTTTACCTGATGACACTGGAGCTCCACTTTCAGCGCCTCGTGCAGGCCTTGTAGTTCCATCTTCCCACCGGAAAATCACTTTTCTCGCACTTTCCACGCCACGGACGCCGAGTTTGTCCCAATTCTTCAACCTTTTTACGCCACAATCACACAACAACTACTCGGCTCCGCACGGCAAGTTCTCCGCTGCTTTTTTCTTCACAGCCCCGGACTCATCACACACTTTCCGCCCCGTCTCTCAAACTCGCTCAAACCCGCAGCCAGGTGCCCCGAGCCGGGCCGTGTGCGTGTCCGGTGCTCGGCCGAAGGTGGACGGGTCCCTGCGGGCGGCGAGGGCGGCGATCCGTCGGTGATTTTTAGTTGAAAAGCGGGGACTATATGTTGTCCGAGTGCGCGGCTTGATTTCACTTTGCCTGAAGAAAAGTTGTGCTGCGGCTGTCAATGGTGATTCTCAAGTTCCCGGATGAGAGAGGGGGGTTGAGAGAGAGAGACGTAGAGAAAGAGAGGGGGAGAGAGAGAGCTCTAACGGACATGCGCAGTGAGTCAAATACTAGTACACGTTAAGTAGTTTTTATAATGAAACTTACATAAAAAACTTTATCATTTTATATCGACAGACAGAAAAACAGGGAAGAGATAGAAACGGACAAAAGGCTGCAGATTAAAATAAACACTGATTCCAGAAAAACTAAAACACAAATATAACTACAAACAAAAATAAAGGTGGCAAATAAAGTAAAGTTACTTTGACCTTTAAACAGATCGATCAAATCCAGTACATCACATTATTATTAATTATTATTATTAATATTATGTTCTATTGTTGTCAAATTCAGTACAATGGCTGTGGTGTTTTGTATAGTCTTTGTTCATTGTTATTTTGTGACTATTTTCTTAAAGACAGAAAACTTCAGGTGGAAGAAGAAATAAGAAAATAAAAGGTTCAACTCGAACTGAGGAGATGTGAACGTGTTTGTTTGAAGATCCATGAAAGTGAGACCATGAGGCCTGACAGATGTGATGAGACTGTAAATGAGGCTGAGATGAATAAAGTTTCTCTCCTCTGTCTGAAAACATCAAATATAAATATGAGCTGAAACTGTGTTTCTATGGATGAAGATGAAAAGTATTTCAAACACAGCAGCGCCTCTGCTGCTCCATCATACAAACAAATATGTGTCTTGTTTATCTCGTGTCGATGTCCCTGTAAGACTGGGCCTCGGCTTCTGATACATCATGATGATCCAATCAGAGTGTTCATGACTCAGTGAAATATGACTTCAAAGGATTATCATCCTCACTGGAGCAGATGGTTTATTAGAGATGCTGTGGATAAATAGTGTCATGTCTGAATGTCCAACATGGAGCTTGTGAGACATGGCAGCAGCTCCAGTCTGATCTGAGAGCAACTCAAGAAGAAGAAGAGGAGGAGGAAGAAGAGGAAGTAGAAGAGGAAGAGGAAGAAGAAGAAGTTGATGACTATAATCATCACGGTTCTCTGAGACAAAAACATCAAAGAAAACAGACGTTTGTTTGTCTTTTTCCCATTTTCCTCCTCTCTCTGCCTCTGACCCCCTCCTCCTTCTGGTCCCGCCCTCTGTACACAAACTTAGTTCCTATTGGCTGAGCTCACTGCCCCGCAAAGAGGCGGAGGGGGAGATGGGAGAAATCAGCCAAGCAGGAGTTGTAGCTGCAGACAGACGTGTACGCGGGCCAATCAGAGCTACAGCAGCTCGTGGAGGGGGCGGGACGTTGAGCGGTAGTATGTGACCGGAGAGTTGATGAAGAAGAAAACGAAGAAAAAGAGTGAATCAAATTCCAGTTAATGTTCGTAAGTCGACGCACAACAACTTCCACTGACCCGCAGCACACAATGAGTGTGCGCTGACACAAGATGGCGGCGCAGTGCGTGTGGTTGTCGGTGTTTGAAGGTGAATGATCGGCGGAGTGGTACAGAGAAAGTAGCACCATGGACAGAGACACAAGCTCCAACACGTTTCACCGTTTCTCCGCCGAATCCGCTTTATTCTCGTCAGAGTCACTTTAACTCCCGGCCGGTGTCCGCCATCTTTAACACCAACACAACTCCTCCGAATGATGACAAGTGCAACAATGTCATTATTCTCAGAAACGGACCGAAGCTCACGGAGGAAAGTTATAGTTCGAGGGGAAATGAGAGAAAGTAGTCCCTCCGCTGGACGCCCCCCTCCCCACACACTCACACACACACTGCATCGTCACAGACTCACAACCCGCTGAGAAGTGTCTACACACAGACTACACCCCCAACACACACACACAACACACACACACGGAGAGAGAGAGAGACACTATCAACATAGACATCAACTGTCTTTACTCAAACTACAAAAATGTGGACATATTTTCAGATTACACACACACACACACATATACATACATATATATATATATGTGTGTGTGTGTGTGTGTGTGTGTTGACCTCGGCCCGGTCCCGGACCAGTCTGCCCCTGGTGGCTGAAGCTGGTACAGAAGGTGTTGGGACACAGGTTTTTATCTTCAATGAAAAAGTTCAGTTTCCTTTAAAAAGCCTCATGGTGTTTTTCAAATCAACTTGTTTGAAACCACGTTCTCTGACTCTGAATCATCCCGGACGTACATATATGGTCATTTGGTCTCGATACTGGGAAACTTTACACTGTCGACATCTTCAAAGAGCTCAGGTCAGACAACAAACCGACAGATGAAAGATTATTATTCCTTCAACTCTGCAGACCGACCTGAAACGGAAACATATGATCAACAGCTGCTCATCACGAGGGTTTCACTTCAGTGAGCTCGTTG
Source organism: Chascanopsetta lugubris (assembly GCA_016785325.1). Lineage (NCBI taxonomy): Eukaryota > Metazoa > Chordata > Actinopteri > Pleuronectiformes > Bothidae > Chascanopsetta > Chascanopsetta lugubris. The sequence goes on along the minus strand of JAFBJT010110731.1, from coordinate 29,205 downwards.
TTGTTGTTGTTGGGGCACTGAGCTCCTCAGTCCACAGATGATCAGAATGGAAGTGACTGAGCAGCGTGAAGCCTCTGAGCGAGTCCCACACCGAGAGAAGAGCTTCCTGCTGCACCGGACCGGACAAAGACCTAGAGCTGAGCAGCAGAGAGTCGTGCAGAGATCATTCTGACATCACAATGACTCACTGTGTGTTTGTGTGTCTGCAGACAAACAACAACAACAACAACATCTCGGCTTCTGGTTGAGAAGAAGAAACTAAACAGAGGAGGACAAACCATCGCTCAATGAGCACAGACACAAAAACAATTTTCTAACAAACCCCGACTTGAACATTCAACATGTTTATAAGAGGCTGCAGTTCCTACCTGTAGCCACCAGGTGTGGGAGGTCTGTGAAAACTTCAGGCTCCTTGACACAAAAACACAGAGTGAGCTGATTCATGTCCTGTCCTCTCTTTCTTTCTTTGGGGGGGGGGGGGGGGGGGGGGGGGGGGGGAGGGTCGTGAGACAGTGGGACTGTTAAACTGTGCAAACACAAGATGGCTGCCAGCTGAAGATGGTGGAGTCAGTGATGGCTGCTGGCACAGGTTTAAATACTGGCTCTGATTTGGTCATTGGCCGGACTGCTGTTTGAATGGGCCAATCACAAAGACACACTCACATAGCCCCTCCCACAAACTGCTCCCACCCCCACACAGCACCTTGGCAAGGGGGAGGAGCTCTGACAGGTGAACTGTCCTGTTTCCCTGAAACCTGTATTCTCTGCTCTGACTGATGATTTAAAATATGGATTCACGTGTTTTTGTGGACAAATGAACGGAAACTTATAAACACATTTAAAAAAAAAAAATCTAAATCTTCAATCTTTTCAGTTCCTCCCTCAGCCACTAGGAGGCCTGAGTTTATTTCTGTCCTTCAGAACCTGGAGAGAAGAAGCACGAGGCGTTTGAAAATGGCGCCGTCTGCTTTTTTAAATAGAGACGATGTTTTAGGATCATTAACAAACATCAGTTCTGCTTCTTCCTTTTAATTTGTCACTGAACTAATTATCGTCCTCATCCAGTCAATTAATTCTACCTCATTATGGCTCCGTCGACTGACACACTGGTCTGTCTGCTCTACGGCCAATTACAGACGAGACAGAGGCTCCGTGATGATGTCATCAAATTCAATCATGAAGCAGCGGAGGAAACCTGCAGCTCCATATTATTATTGTTTGTGTTATTATCACTGGACCAACACGTGTGTGAGCAGATGATTCGAGCAGCAAGTTCAGGAAGGAAGGACGGAAACAAGGAACACTGGTGGAGAGTTGAAGAAATTTCCCATGATGCACCGTGATTTGTCAGTGCATCATGGGTTCTCTCTCTCTCTCACTCTCTCTTCCTGTGCCAGCTCTTTCCTTTTTCTCCTCACCAGCTGGTCAGGGGTCTCCTGCTGCCGCCGGGCCCCACAGCTCACTTCCTACTTTGTGCCGCACCTGTTCGTGTTTGGCAGAGCTGAGCGGGATCCTGGACGTTTGGAGACGGGCCATCTGCTGCCCCTCTCTGCACCCACTGACACCCACAGCCTCCATCAGCCTCCGTCAGCCTCCGTCTCCACCAGAAAGACAGAGGCTGGAAATCCCAGTCACAGTTCAGCTGAGAGGGAATGAGTGAGAACAAAGGTCAAAGTTCACACAGCAACACACTGATAACTGTCACTGTACCACACACACACACACACACACACACACACACAGTTGTGAGAGAATTCAGACATAGGAATTTCAAAGCATGTTGATTAAATATTCTAAATGTACAGTTTATAAATGTTTGTTTACCACCATCACAATATGTTCCCTATAAAGTGATTATAATGTCCTAAACATGAACACATGCATTTGATGTATGTGTGGATTTTGTCTTGAGGGACAGGAAGTGTCAAGTGTTTAAGTTAGTTAAGATAACTTTACGTGTAAACAAGGTGAGATGGCAGATCTCTAGTTTTAGAGCATCCCTGGTGTTGTGGACTACATCCCCCATGTTGCTCAGCTGCTCTCTAAGCTGCGCATGCGCAAATAAGGCAGGAGGCGCGAACCCATGCGGATGTACTGCTACGTAAAATGGCGGCGTGAGAAAGTGACGTCCAAAACACTGCGGTTTAAAAGGTTGCGTTTATTTTTCTCTCTCACCTGAGCAGGTGTTGTGGTCGTTACGTCACCGGGAGCCACTGCTACGTCACAGAGCCACGGTCATTGAAGGTACGTGGGACTTAGCGAGCCTGGCTAATGAGAGGCTAACCGGCAGCTAATGTTAGCACAGAGTGCACAGGAGGAGCCGCGGGCCCGGTTAGCATCACCGGCCGCCGCTAGCTCACCGGCTAACACGGACGTTTAGAGCCGTTTGGACCCGTAACTCACCGGTTGGTCTCTGTCGAGTCAAAGTGAACTAACACACCGTGTTTACCTGCGGCCTGAGCTGCAGATGAATGCGTGAGTATGGAACAGCTGTTAGCAAGGAAGACGCCAACAGTCGAGCTAAAGTCTCCACGGTAAAGTGAAAGCAGCTCAGGAAGTGACTTCCAGGAAGGTGGAGGATGTTCATCACTGACTGGAGCTCTGATCCAGAGGAGTCCACTCCTCCACACAGGTGTTCTCCATCAGGAGTGATCAGCACATAGAACACCAGCACATAGATCAGCCTCACAGAGGAACAGAGGAACTAGAACCAGCTCTGGAGATGTTCATTTCACTCAGACACAACAAGGAACAGTGAAGAATCATCTCAGCATCATGTTTCCCTTTGACCCCAAATACCGTTTTGTTTAATTCCAGAATTAATGAGTTATAAACCTGTAACTTTAAAAAGAACATGTGAAATGGAAGAAAAGGTGAAACATAACAAGAGTCAGGTGGTTTGTTTATTGTAAAGTTTATTTCTCAGGATGAACTGTAATATTTCAAAGATAAGTGAACGGTTCTGATGTTAGGACTCTGAGTTCTTCTCGTCTTTGATGTTTAGACCTTTGTCAGTTCCGTCTTTAATGAACGAGGAACAGCAAGAAAGGACGTTTGAGCTTTGTTGAATCCACGACTCAAAATAGAGACTGACTCCATCAAGCAGCTGAAACACAGGAGACAGCATCGTCCAGTGTTGTGATGAACCCCGTGTGGCGCCTGTGTTCCAGAGCAGGTGGGATGGCGAAGAGGATCGCTGACAAGGAGCTGACGGACCGGAACTGGGACCAGGAGGAGGAGGGAGAAGAGGTGAGAGTCGAACGGAAGGGATTCAAAGCCAACAACGGTCCCTTTGAAGTACAGGAGTCGCTCACCTATGACCTGTTAACCTTTCATTCTGATCACATGTCGCCTTGTTCCTCTTCAGGCCGGAACCTTTTCACTGGCAAGTGAAGATGTGATGAAGAATCGAGCGATCAAGAAAGCGAAACGTCGGAATGTCGGCGCTGAGGTAAAAGCATGGACGTGAACATTCTGAAGTTCAACATGTGAACTGTGCCTTAACGCGCCGCTCTGCCGTCTCTCAGGGTGAAGGCGCCGGAGCCTTCAAAGGTTTCCAGGGCTTTTCTTTGACGAAGCCGGCGGCGAGCGCCGCCCCCGCTCCGACCCTGTTCTCCGGGTTTGGAAACGGAGGAGGATTCAAAAGTCTGACCAACGGAAACGGCATCGCTCCGGCGTTCGGAGGTTTCTCGTCTCCCGCCGCGTCCACCGCTTCACCAGGTGAGCGCAAACACAGCTGACGCTCACCTGCTGAGTGAAAACCAAGAGCTGAGACGTGACGGTGATTCAGGACAGTCACCGGCTGCTCCGTGTGATTTTCAACACGCTTAGCTGCTCCTCCATGTTCCTTGTTTATTATTGGATGAAGGTGCAGATCAGGTCTGAACCGTTGAGTTGTTGAAGGTGCCGTCTGATCCGTCGCCTGGTGATGGGATTGATCCTGAATCAGAATCTAAGCATGTGATTGAAAAGCTGTCTGGTTTCGGGGAGAGAAGCTCACGACACGACAGACTTTTCACAATAAAAGCTTTGTGATGTGGGACGAGAGGCTACAGAAGCATTGAGCCGATTCATTTGTGTAGTATCTGTTTTACTAGATTTTTAATGGCTTAATGAGTTAATTGATTAACAAATCAGTCATCAATGGTTTTAAAAATCGATCCTAATTCTGAATGAATTAGTAATAAATATTGTTAACCTCAGTTCTCAGACAGTGAGGAATAGAAAGACGTGCTGGTTTATGTAAATGACAGTTTCTCCATCATGTGTTGTTATTGATGGGATTCTCTGCGTGGGGTCAAAGGTCACAGCAGTTCAATCATCAGTGTCGCTCCATGTTAAGTTGACGTGTAATGAAGTGAAAGTGCTTCATTGAGGAGGCTCTTGTTGTGGCGTTCGTGTGTAATGGAGCTGAATCAGCTGTGTGTGTGTGTGTGTGTGTGTGTGGCTGCAGGGTAGGGGGGATGGGTCTCTCTCTCTCGCTCTCGCTCTCTCCCCTCCCCCTCCGTCTGTAACGTCTCTCTCTCCATCATCAGGTCTCACCTTCAACAGCCCCTCCTCCTCCTCCTCCTCCTCCTCCTCCAAACCCAGCGCTGACATCACCACCCAGCAGACCAATGGCCTGACTCCGATCCCGGCTCTGAGCTCCGGCAGCAGCGGTGGCGGCAGCAGTGTTGGCAACAAGGAGTTCAGTCGGCAGCTCACCGCTCTCAACTGCTCGGTGCGGGATTGGATCACCAAGCACGTCAACGACAACCCGCTGTGCGACCTCAACCCCATCTTCAAGGATTATGAGCGACACCTGGCCAGCATCGAGCGGCAGTACGGCGCCGCCGCCGGAGGCGCGTCGGAGAAGAAGCCGGGAGGAAGCCAGCCATCCTCCTCCTCCACCCCTCCTCCTCCTCCTCCTTCATCCTCCTCCTCCTCCTCCTCCTCCTCAGCGGCTCCAGCTTCTTTATTCTCCTTCACTAAAAAACCCACAGACGACTCCTCGCAGGAGAAAAGCTCCGGCGCCGCGCCGATCCCCGCCGGCATCACGTTTAACTTTGGTCAGAAGGTGGACAGCTCCGTCTTGGGGTCTTTAGGGTCCAAACCTCTGGCCCCCAGCTTCTCCTTCTCCCCCTCCTCCTCCTCCTCCTCCTCCTCCGCTCAGACCTCGCTGTTTGGTTCTTCTGCTCCGCTGTCGTTCAGCGCGCCGAAGAGCGCGAGCGCTCCGCCCACAGGTACCACACACACATCCGACCCGCACCTGAGGAAGAAACAGCTGTTTATTGTCTGAAGGCGCAGAAGATATTTCATCCTCTCAAGGTCAATTCTGAGACTGGATTAAATGAAACCCTTTAAAGGTTGAATAACTTTAATTTGGACTCAGTTTGTCTGGGAGCTTGTTTCTTCAAATCAAATCATTGAAATATTGAAATATGTCTTTTAACTCTTAGTTTTTAGAAATGAGATATTTGAAGGTTTTCAAAGCTCCCAGAGAAACTCAAGATGTTGTGATTCATCATCAATCTGAATCAGTGATGTTGAATCTATTCAATCATAGAACTGATCAGATGTTCCTCATCAGGATTTCTCTCATCTGAGTTCAAGTGAACGATGATCATTTAAAAAGCTTCAAAGGATGTTTGTGTTTTCAGAGGAGAACGGAGAGGAGGAGTCAGAGGAGCCGCCCAAACCCGAGGTGAAGGAGGTGAAGGAGGACGATGCTTTCTACTCCAAGAAGTACGGATCAATGTTTGAATCATATATTCACTTAGCCCTCAATTGAACCCTTTCATTTCTTTACTCATAACTCTGTGTCAGAACAATGTTTACAGTTCGGATGTTCTTTGGATTGAATCCAGGTTGTTTTCTCGAACCTGTAGTTTGGTTGAGTCGTGTGTGTGTTGACGTGTGTGTGTGTGTGTTTGTGTGTCCAGGTGTAAACTGTTCTATAAGAAAGATTCAGAGTTCAAAGAAAAGGGAGTTGGAACCCTGCACCTGAAAAGCACGGAGGATGAGAGGACTCAGATGGTGATCCGAGCCGACACCAACCTGGGTAAGTGACATCATACTTCCTGTTGGTCTGAGCTTCAGTCAGCTGTTCGTCTCCGTCTCCTCGGAGCCGCAGGAGGTCTTTATCTTTTCTCTTTGAAAACATCCGGACAATCGGAGGCTTGAGTGAGAATTGAATTCAGAAATATCATGGTGTTTATACTCACTGCTGCTGCTGCTGCTGCTGCTGCTGCTCAACCATGCCGCCATCTTTACTGCAGAAACACTAAACATAGTATTTTGATTAAGTGGAAACAAGAAAAATAATACAGAGGGAAAATGACAATTATTTCAGTCCTTAAAATCTATGCGGGACAATGTAGGAGACAAATGGTGTAACGGCTCCACCTGCTGGTGAGTGTGGGGAACTGCAGCCTCTGGTGACAGCCGAGCGGAGTTCAGAGTAAAGACTTGAATCTCCTCCTCTGCTCCTCAGGAAACATCCTGCTCAACATCCTGGTCTCCTCGTCCATGCCGTGTTCTCGCGTCGGGAAGAACAACGTGATGGTCGTCTGCATCCCCAACCCGGTCATCGACGACAAGAACCCCACCTCCCCCGTCCCCCTGCTCATCCGAGTCAAAACGGCAGAGGACGCCGACGAGCTCCTCAAGACGCTGGAGGAGAAGAAGGCCTAAGCCCCGCCCCCTCCACCACCACGAGCTTTTATCAGTTCCACTCTCTCAATCTCTGACCTCCCTTTCACACACACACACACACACACACACACTCGAGTGTAAATATCTCACCTGGTAAATGACATCATGTGGTCGTCATACTGTGAAAATGTTTTCGTTTTGAACGTCGGAGCGGGTCGTGGTCGTGGTGGTCGTGGTCATGACTCGTCACATTCCTCTGCTCAGACTCTGCTGCTGTCAACAAACACCACGACCAATCACATGCGTTTTATTTGGACCTGAGGAGAAGAATGATCCTGGTTAATCGTAGCAAAGCCTCCATCGTCGGACGTCCTGTGGATTTGGTTTTACAAACAAAGCGCTCACGCGCAGATGTTTGGTTTTTTTAAGTCGGCGTGTAGATTTGTTTTTCGTGGCTCTGGAAACGTTATCGCGGTGGATTCCTGAACCTGAACGAGGTGTGAACCCGACGAGCGTCTCTGTCTTTGAACTCCGTTGTTTTCTAAGTGTCCTTTGGTGGGAGGAGAAAAGGAAGCACTCACCTGCTGCTTCCTGTTTCTTCGGGCTCCAATCGAAGCAGGAACTCCTCTGAATCTGATGTGAAGCTCATGGCGCCGTCTCCACCGGGGGGCGCCGGTGTTCGCCCACTCACACCCGGGTGTCAGTGGGGTGTTTCACCAGGGTGAGAGGAGTAGAACCTGAGTGAGGTAGTTTTCAGCAGAAACAGTGGAACTAACACGTCTTCATCAGTCAGTGGTCAAACTGTTGTAACTTTCACCTTTACAATTAAACATTACAATAAAATGTGGAAATGCCCCTTTAATCCAGCACTGACACCTCCAGCCCTCAGAGATCACGTGACGCTCGGCAGGTGTCTCTGATTGGTGCTAATCGCCTGGTGGCAGCAGGGAGGAGGTCACGTGGACACGCCCACGACAAACGGGAGCCGTTTGAGCGGAATGAACCTTTAACTGTCGTTGCCGTAGAAACCAGCGAGGCCTCTGTTTTCTGATCATATGAATTTTAATAAATAAAGAGGAAACGTACAGAGTTTGTAACCGAGGAGAAAGGTGTGAGAACGAGTACAAACGATGCGTTCAAGTGACGCAGGAAACGGAAGGTTTGGAACGAAGGCTTTGAAAAAGCTCCTAAAGCGCTGGACAGTGCAAACTGTGGTCTGGGTTTGGACCAGCGTGGATACATTCAGCTGGAGGACCAGGAAACAGAACACCGAGCAGACCAGGCTTCACCGTAAAAACCACGAAGAAGAAAAACACTTTGATCGACCGCCGCCTCGTCTTCCAGTGCAAATGTGATCAGCTGATTTCTAACATCAAAGGTTTTGGGTTCGTTTTAAACTTCATCACAACTTTCAGCTCGATGATTCCACTCAGCAAATATCGCCGAGTCGTGGTCCTGAATTATTACGTTGAGCTCTTTTTTTGGGATTCAGGATATTTTTGAATTTTCTTAAAAAAATGTTTTAAACAGTGTCACATGACTCAATAAGTTCAAGTTGTAGAGGTTCGACTGATTTCACTGTTTAAATGTTACGTTTGTTCACTTCAACATCAAACTGAAGCCGATTGATGAAATAATGAACTTTGAAGAGTTTGTGAGCAAAGAATCGAGGTGAACTAAAGTTGTGATGAAGACAAAAGAAAAAGTAACAAACTAAAAGTAACTGAGCTTTGATCGGTTCCCTTTATAAACACGAGCGGACGCGATGAGACGTCGTCACACAGAACGTCCCGTCGCCTCGGTGAGCGAGTCAACATAAAAACAAGGTGTGTGTGTGTGTGTGTGTGTGTGTTAGTGTGTGTGTGAGGTGGCGTCTCCGTGAGAAAAGCAGCAGAATATTTACATGAGAAACAAACATTCGTTCACTTCCTGGTCAGAGTTCAGCCAATGCCTGCTCAGGCTGAGGTCACGTGACCCCGTCGCTGGGCCCGTTTCCATGGAGACGAGCTGTCGACGCGGCAGGAACTGAAAAAAAGGAGAAGAGGGGGAGGAGGAGGAGGCACTTCCTGGATGGCTGGTTTGTTTGTTTGTTTGTTTGTTTGTTTGTTCGTTTGTTGTCGTCCCTCCGGCTGAAGCAGGTGTGTGTTGGTGTCTGAGTCTGGACACCGGGGGGCGCTGCTGAGTCAGGAGGCACTTTGTCGCCACACGCTGAGGAGACCGCTCCACCGCCGCTACGTCATCAGGATGGGCTTCTGGCGCACCTCCAGGATGTCTGACACACACACACAGATGAATAAGAATATGATAGAGTGTGTGTGTGTGTGTGTGTGTGTGAGCTCTGACCTGTGGTGATGCGGTGCAGCGGCAGTGTGACGTAGGTCAGGTGCGAGTACAACAGGAAGTAGTCCTCCGCTCGGTTCAGTTTCAGCCACGAACCCACGAGAGAGCGGCCGGTGCCCGAGAGCGAGCGCGAGCGGAGGTTAGAGGTGGTGTGGAGGTCTGAGGGTCAACCACACACACACACACACACACACACACACACACACACACAGTTTAGGATGCTGACTGAGCGGAACATGTTCGTTTGTTTGTTTGTTTGTTTGTTTGTTTGTTTGTTTGTTTGTTTGTTTGTGTGTTTGTTTGTTTGTCTGACCTTCGTCTTCCTCGTCTCTGAAGAATTCCTCGCTGTCGTTGGCAGAGTGAGACTTTTTCATCTCAGCGATTCGGTTCCTCGGGACTTTGCGTCTCAGAGACGGCGAGAAGAAGGAGGGGCGGTTCCTCTCCGGGGTGGGCGGCGTGCTGAAGGACGTCACCTGGTGGACACACACGGAACCACGGGTGTGACGGCATGTTCTCCATGAATTCACCGAGGGTGATTTTTCATGGATTTCTGCCCGGTGATGTCTCTGCGAGACGAGCGCTGGGTTGCCGTGGTAACCACCGACCCTCCGAATGACAGAGGAGCTCCAGGATGAGTGTGACTCACATCTGGATGAATAATCGAGCGCGGCTCAGTTTATTATTGATGTCGACCTGATTTCGTCTCCACGTCTGAGTCACATGATCCACAGGAAGTGAAACTGAGGAGCTCGTCTGGAGGGAAGTCTGCACTTCCTGTTTATCTCTTTCCTCAGAGATGAAATCGCAAAGGTTTCCTGAATAATTCAAGTCCAGACGAGAGAGGAAAACA
>JAFBJT010110731.1:0-10684 GCA_016785325.1 Chascanopsetta lugubris | reverse complement strand
GTGCACACAGAGGCACAAGTTGAACGCACCTGAACGCCTCTTTGAGGAATGTTCAATATTCCCACTCCAACTCGGCACAGTGTTGGGACGTGGTGTTTCTCATACGTTTCCCTGCCGTGGTTTATTCAATGGAATTAACACCACATGAAGGGTCTGCTCCCCGCCCCCCCCCAACCCCCCGCCCCTTCTCTCTTCCCTCTCGCACTGCCCAGAATAATCAAGTCCTTCTTTACATCATACGGACAGAACTCGGCTCAGGTGTCGCGCAGAGAGTCTCGATCACTCGTCCCCTCGTCCGTCTCGCGCGTCTGAAACGGGCAGAAGTGAAGGAAGAGGGTGAATCATCGCTCGGCGAGAGGGAGGGAGGGAGGGAGGAGGAAGCGGCCGGCTCGTGAGTCTCTCGGCCGCGACATTCCTGCCGGGCCGCTCGGCCGGGGTGAAAGGCATCGTTATCACCGCTAACAGGTACAGATCGGGACCGAGAGTCGCGCATCCGTGTGGCGCCGCTGTCAGTCTGACAGTCTGTCACTTTTCCACGGAGCTAAGAAGTCGCTGTTTACAGAGAGAGAGCGAGAGCGAGAGAGAGAGAGAGAGAGAGAGAGAGCGAGAGAGAGAGCGAGAGGGGTGTAAATGTTTTTTCCGGCGTGATATTTCCGTGGCGCGCTCCTCTCTCAGCGCTTGGCACCTGAGATTGCCAATGCCGTGGGTAAACACTTATTATCCTAATTTTAGAAGAACTGTTGTGCGCGTGATTGAATGAAACGAGGCGCCCGAGTGTGAATCATACCCAGGTGCCATATTGTATTATGTCCATTTGACTGTTATGAGGAGCTCTGGCAGCAGCACCTGTCTCTGCTCGTTATCTCGAGTCAACCGCCCGGATCTCCACACTCTGCCTGGGAGCCCGTGTAAAACTAGCATCGGCGGATACGGAGCTGCCACAAGATTGATAAATCTATTGATTAGTAAATATAGAATGATGGTGTTCAGTTTGCGTGCCCACGGTGGGCCTGCCAGCAGCAACATGGAGGTGGAAAAACAGTTCTCCGTCTGGCCACTTGAGGCTGGCTCTAAAAGTGAGTCAGTCCCCATAATGACACAACTTTATGGAGCATGGTTATTTTTTTTTTCTCCCCACCAACCCCCCACCCCCGTGCATAATTAAGGGGCGTGGCCTCTTGAGTGGCACCTGGGCTGACTTGACGCATTCTGTGCATGCGGCCGCGGCACCACGGGCCCACCACCATCACCACGGGCCCACCACCATCACCACGGGCCCACCACCATCACCACCCGCTCTGCCTGTGGCTCCGCCTCTTTGCCTGTTGTGGATGAAGCGAGCAGTGGGAGGAGTTAGGCTTTAGAAACATCTGAGCCGCTGTGGAGGTCGGCTCCGTCGCCCTTCTCCCAGAGAGTGAGGGGGTGACGCAGTCTGAGCAAATCACATCGCAGAACTCCATCTCTTTAATCTCCGCTAATCCTAATTTATGTTTATTCTTTCCACGTGTTCGGGAGCATCTTATTATTTTGTCCTTGCATCATATCGACGCCTTCTTTCATTTGTTGTCTCCTGTATTGTTTTATATTACATGATCTTTGTTTACCTCGCTTCACAGTTATGAGATTTACCACAGCGGCTCCTCAGCTCCTGTTAATATTGTTTTGCTCTGTGCGTTGACGGGTGTGTGTGTGTGTGTGTGTGTGGGGGGGGGGGGGGGTTGGGGGGGGGGGGGGGGGGGGGGGGGGGGGGGGGGGGGGGGGGGGGGGTGAGGAGGTTATTGTTTTATTGCCTCTGCTCTCTAAAGCACTTTGTGTTACACTGCTCGAATGTGTGAGACACATAAAGTTTGATTGATTAAGTGAGTGACGGATGTGCGTTGATGGGAAGCGCGACCATTATTCGCCTCGCTATCGTCTGACGTCCGACCTCGGAAATAGCTGATTTGAAATTTGCGTTTTTCATCATTCCAAATGTGATAAAGGTTGAGTGTGCAGAATTCAGCGCCACAACATGGAAGTTACAAACTGCAACCAATCAAACAGCCCTCACCTCATCCCTGTATTAGCCTTCGGATAAATGTAGTAGTCCCCTCTTGGCTTCCGTTGTAAAATGGCGTCTTCCACGATGGTGGATTCACTACTACATTCAGTCTATGAAAGGACATATTTAAATAAATGTAAAAAAAAAACAGTAAGACTATAGCAACATACTGAGGGCTTTGCAATGAGATATTCAAATGTATGTTGCCATTTTACCCCCTAAACTCCACCCACTGTGCCTTTAAAACCGATGAGTCACCTGAAATGATACATCCACGTATTGTGAAGCATCTCAGCCTCTTCAGTATCATTTAGAACCTTCGAGTGGATCTGCAGCCATGTTTGTTTTCCTGAGACAAGGACCGACGTAATGACGGTAACGCTCGAACCCCGGCTGAAAAAAGCGCGGTCTTTTTATTCCTGGTTTTTTTTCTCCTCCCTCGCCAGTGACTGTGTGCTGACGCGCAAAAGAGCCGACTACATTTGCATCTGTAATTCAGACACCTGACAGATCTTGGCCGACCCGCAGCGCGGTCCAAGTGCAGAGCATCTGCTCGGGTGACGCGGCGCAGGGGAGAGAAACAACATGGAGGGGCCTCACTCACTTTACACTCAACACTCGCATCACAGAGGAGCTGCGACTTTCAACGCTGCGACGAGCTGAAGCCAGACTGCTGCTTCCAGACAGACACCAGATTAAAGACGGAACTACTCCCTCAGAAGTAATTATATATGTATGTGTATGTGTGTGTGTGTGTGTGTGTGTGTGTGTGTGTGTGTGTGTGTGTGTGTGTGTAAGAGATGAGTCATTGTGTATAAAGATAGGACTATTAACATATTAATTGATGTGTCATTACAGGAGAACCTGAATGGATTGTTTTTGTTTATTTGCTCTGGAGACTCATTAGGTTTATCTGATGCCAACATGGAGAACACACATGAGACACACACACACACACACACACACACACACACACACACAACACACACACACACACACACACACACGATGCAATTGCCAGTCTTGCCAGTTGTTTTACATTCCAATGAGCCAATACAGCAGAGCTGCAGCAGTGGACGGATGGATGGGTTTTTTACCCCTTATTCTCTAATGTTCATATTTGGAGAGAACAAAAAAAAAATGCTCCTTATCTGATCTTATGTTACCTTAACTCGTCTGATCTTATGTTACCTTAACTCGTCTGATCTTATGTTACCTTAACTCGTCTGATCTTATCTTACCTTAACTCGTCTGATCTTATCTTACCTTAACTCGTCTGATCTTATCTTACCTTAACTCGTCTGATCTTATCTTATCTTACCTTAACTCGTCTGATCTTATCTTACCTTAACTTGTCTGATCTTATGTTACCTTAACTCGTCTGATCTTATGTTACCTTAACTCGTCTGATCTTATCTTATCTTACCTTAACTCGTCTGATCTTATCTTACCTTAACTCATCTGATCTTATCTTACCTTAACTCGTCTGATCTTATCTTACCTTAACTCATCTGATCTTATGTTACCTTAACTCGTCTGATCTTATCTTACCTTAACTCGTCTGATCTTATCTTACCTTAACTCGTCTGATCTTATCTTACCTTAACTCGTCTGATCTTATGTTACCTTAACTCATCTGATCTTATCTTACCTTAACTCGTCTGATCTTATCTTACCTTAACTCGTCTGATCTTATCTTACCTTAACTCGTCTGATCTTATCTTACCTTAACTCGTCTGATCTTATCTTATCTTAACTCGTCTGATCTTATGTTACCTTAACTCGTCTGATCTTATCTTATGTTACCTTAACTCGTCTGATCTTATGTTACCTTAACTCGTCTGATCTTACCTTAACTCGTCTGATCTTATCTTATCTTACCTTAACTCGTCTGATCTTATCTTATCTTACCTTAACTCGTCTGATCTTATCTTACCTTAACTCGTCTGATCTTATCTTACCTTAACTCGTCTGATCTTATCTTACCTTAACTCATCTGATCTTATCTTACCTTAACTCGTCTGATCTTATCTTATCTTATCGTGTCACCGTTCACTGAGCTGATCCTCCCCGAGAAAACGCTCTCAAATCAAATGAAGGATGAGGACGATTGTAGCAGCAGCGCAGCTCACGATCACGATCTCTCTTTAAGTCTCTGGAAATCCAAACTTTCACCATGAAGCTGTTTTTTGTTTTGTTTTTTATTATTCCAAACCCTTGACTATTTATAGCCCGAGAAGTTTCCTTATGATTCCGTAAAGTCGCACGTCTCTTTGTAACAAAACTGTCTAATAATGAAAACTCGCCCCAAATTGCTCTGAGTCAGACTCGCCCCTCGGCGTCCTCATTACATTAAGATTTATTTATAACGCTCCCACATAAAAGCGTTTGGGGACAAACGTTAACCTACTCAAGTCCCGACACCCTGCGGGGGGGCGGGGGGGGCGAGGGCGGGGGGGGCAATTTCTGCCGACTTCATCACAACTTGGCAGCTCGGGCCCCGCTCCCTCTTCAGACGCGTTAAACGGGAGAAAACAAAGCGTTCTGATAATCGCACAACAAACATCTGCCCGGCTCGGGGGTCTGCGCGGCTCAGCGCTGGGCCCCGCCGTCGTTGCTGTGCGCGGTGTCAGGGAGCGGGCGCACTTTCAGCGCAGCAGCGCTCGCGCTGCAAAATACATAAATATATGGAGAGAGAGCCGCTCGCGCTCAGCGCGCAGGAGCTTTGTGCTTTGGCTGCAGCACAGCGAGGGTCCGCATTACACCTCGGTGTCGGTGGGCAACGGCGGCAGCGCGCTCTCCTCCGCCCAGGCCCGAGATAACGGCTGCAGTTTCCAATGCGCATTGAAAAGGGGGGGGGGCAACGTGGGGGAGTTGCCCGAGCCTTTCCGAACGCATGCGGCAAACAAAGAGAGGTGGGCAGCCGCATTAGTGCCCAGTTGAGACGACCCGCCGCGTTTGGGTCCCAAACAAAAACAAACAAACAAAACAAAACAAAACAAAGACAACAACAAAGGCACGCGCTCGGCCCCCCTCCCCCACCAGCCCCCCGCGGCGCAGTCATTGGGGCGAAACCAGGACAGATCCCAGGGGGTCGATACATCAGCCCGTCCAGAATGAATCCATAAAGTCCTTTACCTCCTGCTCTGTCTGTTTGTGTGTTTGGTATCGTAAACATCGGAGGGTCCGCAGGGGGAACGGCAGCTCGGTTCCTCATGTTGCGCAGAGGATCAAAGTCCACGCCGACCCGGGACAGGACGGACACCGCTGATCATTCAAGCTCGTCAATAAAAAGATGATGTGGGGGTGAGGACATGAAGGGGAGTGTGGCTCTTCCCCGAGTCCAACAGCCCAGGTTGGACTTTCTCTTTTATTGCCATCAGCTGCTGTTGTGACGCTGAGGGCAGATTCAAGTTCCTCTTTGTTAGCGTCAGGGCAAGTGAAGCAGCAAATAGCTGAGGCTCCTGAATAGAAAAACACATTCCTGCATAATGATATCGACCAAATAGAATGAACAACAACAACAACACACACACACACACACACACACACACACAACGGGGGCTTCTGGCTGGGATATGCATCCTCACACCAAAGATCCAAACCTGTGACGATGGAAATGAATTCATTCTCGCTCTCATTTTCTCCCGTGACTTCTCCTCTTCTGTTTATTTTCCGATGCACAGAACTTCTAAGTTGTAATGAGTTTGGGTCGGTGGGTAACTGAGCGTGAACACTGGGGTCCGGATGACGCTGCCTGATTCCAGCGCTGGTTCCGACCGTCCTCAGTCGAATGCTCCGCGGCGCTGAAATCCCTGAACGTGCCTCATGGCTCCATCCCCGGGATGTGACCTTCAATATTTTGACATGGGACTGGATTGAGAGGAGAAGCCTCCAACACTTGTCTTACACACACACACACACACACACGCGCACGCGCACACACGCACGCACACACACACACACACACACACACACACACACACACACAACCAACCCTGCTTCAATCATGCAGATCACTCCAGGGAACCTATCTCTCTCTCTCTCTCCCTGTCCTCCTCTCTCTCTCTCTCTCTCTCTCTCTCTCTCTCTCTCTCTCTCTCTCTCTCTCTCTCTCTCTCTCTCTCTCTCTCCCCCGCGCTGACTTGAAGTACTGGTAACTCCTCAGAAGGAGGGTCTGTGAACCGAGCTGAACCTGCTGGCCGGGCGAGGTGTTTGCCTCGAGGTGTTTGCCCGTAAACCTGCAGAGCTCATCTCACTCAACCTTTCAGACCCACTGTGTTTGTTCAAGTGCATAAATCAAATGTTCTCCAGCCACGATATATCATTTATTCATTGTTCAAGTCAAAGCAATATGGTGTGTCAAGGGTTGAAGGCCCCTCAAAGCTGCCTATATATATATATATTTATATATATATATATATATATATATATTTATATAGCAGCACAATAGTGAGGTGTCCATCCTTTCAGGTGCTGTTGGATTTTTCAAGATCCTCCAGAATCTTTGAAAACGTCCCTCGTCTTCTAAACTTTGCTCCGTCCTCCATCTGTTAAAGACTTTATGACAGAGCCTGTGAGGAGCTCACTCCCTACTATCTGGGTCTCTATCTCCTTGCTCTACCTTCTGTGTGTGTGTGTGTGTGTGTGTGTGTGTGTGTGTGTGTGTGTGTGTGTGTGTGTGTGCACCAGAGAGACCCCCTCCCTGACCCTGCAGCTCAGGTGCCGGGGCTTTGTGGAGGACACAGCAGGAGTTTGTCCGTGACACTAAAGACAGATTTCTTTCGGCCCAGAGCCAAGAAAGAGGCTGAGAGTGTGTGAGTGGACTAATCACTTCCCCAAAACAAACAACATCCACACCTCCGCCGTGGTCACATTTGTCAGAGTAACAGGAAGTGTGTGTGTGTGTGTGTGTGTGTGTGTGTGTGTGTGTGTGTCCTGCAGATCCATCACTGGAAACATCCTCACACCATCCATCACAGTCTCATATGGCTCTGCCTCCTGTCACGGCCAGGGAAGCATGTCATTCAGGGTTATTAAGTGTGCACACACGAACGCGCACACACACACACACACACACACCTGCAGAATAACAGCAATGTCAGATGTTATTCATACTTATTTATATCGTAGCTGCGTGATGGTCCTTCAGATCAGACCGAGACCTGAGTGGATATTTCAAACGGTTCAGTTGGTGATGGATATAACACGCGACTCCATCAGTAGATGTCACCACATCTTACGCACTGTACCTTTAATATGCATTTTTTTAACTGCAAATTTGGTTGTCAGATAATTGCTCTGGACCCACTTGTTAATTTCACCCACTTAAAAATAATGTGTGTTGACACATTGCTTCATTTCTAACAGTCACGTTTTAAATGTATTGGATTTTTTCCCCTTTAATTATTATATTTGGTAGATTAGAAGTAGTGAAACCACCGTGTTTAAAAAACACAGCTTTTCAACCGGACAACGGGATTTTTTTCAGCCCAGATTTTTATTCATTATACATTTGTATTCATTTATTTATTTATCTAACTTAATTTCCAATTCATTTAATCAAAACACGACCCACTCCACTGCGGCAGACATGATCTCGTCTGACAGACCACCCGCATTTAAAGAGCAGATCTCCTTTGAAGAATCAATCCCGAGAGTTAACGAATGAACGGCGAGTCGTTCAACATCTGTGGTCACATTTTTCACGACGAACCCGCCGACTCGTCACAACAGTGAGCGAGGGGACGCGTCGGCATTAACGGCGCAGAGACGATGTGTCCTGGGAGGACGTCCCGGTGACTCAGCAGTTCCAAACGACACCTGGGCTCCTCCTGTCGTGAATCTCGCTGATTTACCGCTGAGATGAACGATACCTCTGATGCCCAGTTGATGCAAACACTTCACTGAGCACTTTATTTATCGCTGTGATCATTTCTTTTGTTAAAGGTGCCGGGTGTAAGATTTTGGACATTTGTGTCGCTTCTGAAAAAAGATTATAAAACAATTACATACTGACATTTTCATGAATTTAAATTTTGTTCTTCATTCCGCCATGTTTTTACAGAGTGGACGTACTGAACGACATTTGAGTTTGAATGACAACTGAAGTCGACCATAGGTTCTCCTACATTCTGGGGAGGGTGAGGTGATGGATGCTGCCTGCAACTTCACCATTGATGTCAACACATTTTACACCTGCACCTTTAAAAAAAAAAATATGTGTATCAGATTTGGTGACATCTTGTCGATGTTCAGTATGTCCACTCTGGGCTACTGTAAAAACATGGCGGCCCCCCATAGAGAGGACCCACTCCTCATGTACATGTGCATTAATGGGCTCATTTAGGGGTGAACTTTTAGGTGATTATTAACTCATCAAAATACCAGTATGTAAATATTTTGTAATATTTTTGAAGTGACAATAATCCAAAAATCTGTGCAGCCACACCAGCAACATCCATGGCTCTGCAACTACTCAAGCGTGACACAAGAAACAACCCCCATCACCTGACTCCTCCCACAACCTAACTCCAACCCCCACCCCACCCCCCACCCCCCCAGCCACAGCAGAGCATCACAACAACAGCAAGACCCAACAACACTCCAGACCTAAAGAACAGCCACAGCTACATCACAGCAATTGGCAGGAACGATTCATCACGGGTGTAAAATCAGCGGAGGAGGCGTCGGATCATCCAGACCCTCCGTCGACTGTCGACTTCTCCTTAAAAGGACCCGAGATGAAATGTCCCGTTCCAATAAAACGCCACTTAAAGACTGGGATACAGAGCGTCCTCGTAAACGACCCCGAGCAACACTGTCAATACACAAACCATCACAGTTATTGCGCTGCCAGGGCCGGACTTGGGGGGGGGCGGGGGCTATTAGTCTCAAACTATGGTCGACCACAGAACGTAGCACGCAAACCTTTACTCCCACTGATTCTAATCAGCAGTGAGACCCTGTTAACTGCATTGTGTGTACAATTTGGTGGCATCTAGAGGTGAAGTTGCATGTTGCAATACAAATGTGATACAATACTAATGTAATGTATTTGTACTCTAATATTTTTTAGGAAGGACCAAAAATGTCCCGAATCGTACACACTGCACCTTTAAGACTCTTGGTTAACCCTTACCCTCACCCTGGTTTACCGCAACTGTAAAAAAAACACGGTGGTGCAACGGGGCAAGTATTCAGCCGCCATATGCAGTTTGACCTCTAGATGTCACACAACCCTACGGACTCAAAGACCAATCATGAAAACCCGATTGCAAATCCCGAGTCTTGATATTTATCGTCCACAACAGAGATGTTAAACAGGATTAAACCAACAAACAATCAAACGCTCAAACAAGCCCAGACTGCGCCGCCCCCACAGAGCTGCTCCTCCGAGACCATCTCATGGAGGATGAAAATAAATAGTTTCAAATGAAACTCATAAGAAGAGTCGGCGAGTGTGTAATGATTTATGGTGTGTGACTGCAATCACACTCACTCTGTTTCCGTTTACGGCGCCAGTCGGTGATAAACACAAATTACAATGGCCTCCTCCTCGGGAGCCTCGGCCTGCTTTGTATTTTACGGACGCTGATTCCGCTGGAGATAAAAGAAGGTCACAATTGCAGTGGGCCCGGACTTTCCGGAGAGTCGTTTGTGTTTAATTTCTGTAGACACTGTATATGTGTGTTTTGGGGGGGGGAAATGCAAATGAGCTGAATGAGTGGGATGATGTTGGCCATGTGTTTTCCGATGAATCAGTCGGGTGCAACATAAAAGTCCCTTTTAAAACAGCTGCCAGCTTTGAATAACAAATTCAAAATGTTACTCTATCGATAAATAGACTGTGATATTTTCCAGTTGCGTACAAGGTGCATGTATCTATATATATACATATTTTATATACAGTAAACTTCAGTCCATATATGGAACAGGACGCAACTGAAACTACGTAGCTTAAAGGTGCAGTGTCCAAGATTGAGGTCGATTTTTATCTTTAGCAGAACGATTAGGAAACAATTACATTCTGAGATTTCTGCGGCTGAATAATCAGCTCCATGTACGTCTTGCTTTATGCCTCACCCTAAAAGGACCCCTTTAATGTGTATTTACATCAGGAGCCTGTGGGGGCCGCCATGTTTTCGCCATAGTCAAGAGTGGACGTACCAAACAGCCGAGGGTTTTTCCTGCGCGCTCTAACGGGAAAGCTGAGGCGACGGACGCAAAACGCGCAACTTCACCAATAGACGTCACCGAAACCGTGCGCGCTGCACCTTCGAGTAAAACATATTGAAAGGCGCTTTTTTTTTTTAAACAGCGCTTTAAAACCAAAGAAATATCAAACGCTCCCCTCCGGGTCCAGCGGCGGCGTTCGGATGTGATTTGAGACCAGCGTGTGTGGAGGGAGGACGAGGATAAAGCCTTTAACTGAGCTGTCAAACCAAACGCTGATTATCTTCATTAAAGGCCCAGATGACAGTTATCAGGGCCCAATTATTCCCAGCGCATATCTGTCATCCTGCTCCCGCCGAGGAACCTGTCTGCAAACCGCCAGAGACGTCGCCGCCCCCACGCCGCCACCAGCCGACTTGTTTAGTCCGATCGCGGTGAAAAAAAGATCAGCCATGACCCTCCCGACCC
>JAFBJT010110729.1:25115-61037 GCA_016785325.1 Chascanopsetta lugubris | reverse complement strand
TGTATATACATATATATATATATGTAGTATATATGTATATATATGTGTGTTTATATATAGTGTGTGCATATATATATATATATATATATATGTGTGTAGTGTGTGTGTGTGTGTGCGTGTGTGTGTATCGACATGGACACAGCATATGGTTGATGAAGCATTATCTAAGTGTAGTTTTAGGAATTGTCTTTGGACTTTGTTGCCATCATTTTTATAGCACAGCAGTATTTAGCTAAAACTGATTAAAAACTGTAATAGAATAATGTTGTTATTATTGAACATTTCATAATAAAAGAAAATGGTTGAGGCTTCATATAATAAAACTTCTTCTACTGTGATAAAAAAAAAAGGGCTGTTGTATAATATGGAGCATGAGGATAGAACTATGAGTGTATTTGACGTAATGAAAATCTAGAATAGATTGTCGGCTGTTTCACCTAAAGCAGTTTATTTTCACATTGTGAAAATGTAATTGATATAAATAAGTTAGAATTTAATCTGCCTATTGAATTGGCACAAGAACAGAGGACCCACAGCGTGATGTTTTTTCATCCATTATACATGTGCTCCGTCTCCCGCGGTGAAACCTAAATCCACACTTTAGATTTCAGATGTTTGTTCTTCTGAGTGTGAATCTTTGTCAGATTCAACATTTCACCACATGCAGCTGTAACCGTGACATTTCCACTAATCATATCTCTTTATCAACTGAAAATGCACAGTGCTACAACTTCACCATCATCCATATCCTCCCAGGCACCGGTTGCTAAGTAACAGAAGGAGAGATGTATTGAGACAGAATAGTCAATCAATTCTCCTGCGAGGTGTGTGTGTGTGTGTGTGTGTGTGCACCATATTGTTTCAGCACTTGCCGTGTGTGTTTATAAGTCAAGCGTTGCAGGGGTATATGAGGGCTTTTCAAAGCTATGAAGGGAATTGAAATATGCGTAATATCCCTTTATTTCCATCTTCGTGCAAAGTCAATAATGATTTCACTGAATCATCACTTCCTCTTCATTTTCCCACACGGTCATTTCAGCCACTTCAACGTCAAGCGCAATATCATCCTCCATCATTTTATACGTCTTAAAGGTCAAAGGTCACGTGCTGCCTCCTGAAGGGATTATCTGCCTCCATCACATCATTCAGGGCCTGTAAAGGCTTATAAGGGGAAACTCTTATCTTGCCCATACAGAGGCAAAGCAACAGATTATAAGTCAGCGGCAGGGCCAGTGGAAAACCTCCTGATCCCGGCCCTGTACCCGACAGGGATGCATCGGACTCCGCCGGCCTGGTCTGGATCGACAACAACAACAACAACAACAACAACAGTGGTGACCTCTGTGCCTGCGGACTTTGTTGTTCCTGAACTGAACACTTTCCCCCTCTCGGTGCTGGCGTTTGGTCCAAAGAGTGGAATATTCATGATGAGAGTTAATTCAAATGGCTTTCTGATCACTTATCGATTTGTGAGTGGGAGGGAGGGAGGGAGGGAGGGGGGGTGAGGGGGTCTAAGGACAGATGATGTCATTCGTCAGATTCTGGATTTAAGTGCAGGCTTCAGCTCATGTGAACGCCACGATTCAAACAGACTCCCTCTGCTCTAACTTCCCCGCCGAACATATTGGAGTCTATTCCTCTGGAAGCCTCAGCAGCCTCCACCATGTGCATCCTGTGTTTGGAGAATTGACCCCGGCCCCCCTCATAAAGGAGGCATTTCACAAGACAAATAGAATGAGCACAGACTCACTGTAAACTACGTGTCTGCTTCCCTCAGGTCTCCTCCTGCACGGCTGGAGAAATATGCCGGTTTCATACATCCCATCGATTTCGCCCTGGAACAAAGACAGACAGAGAGAGATGGAGGCAGGGGAGCGCAGGAGACGAGGAGGAGGAGGAGGAGGAGGAGGAGGAGGAGGAGTGAGAGAAATGAGAGATAGATGAAGAGCACTCGCCCATGGAGGTAAATCTCCTTGTTTTATCAAATGTGCAGCTACACAGATTCTGTTTGGTAATTATTGACAAGTGGAGAAGAAAGGAGATACAAGGATGTGAGTTTAATATCTGGATCATTGAAAAGGCTTTGTGTGTGTGTGTGTGTGTGTGTGTGTGTGTGTGTGTGTGTGTTTACTTTAGCAAGAGGAGGGGAAGCTCTCATCAAGTCGGCTTTGAGCCCCAAATGGAGAAAAAGTGATGTTTACACTGCAAATGAGTGTGAGACAGCAACAGAGCGAGAGACGGAAACAGAGCAACAGGGAAGAAGAGGAGGGAGAGATGGAGAGAGAGAGAGAGAGAGAGAGAGGGAGAGAGAGTTGGGCTGGTGTTAAGGTGATTAGTCTGGTGGGTTGGCGATAGAGAGAGTTGATCAATAACCTATCGATCTCCCATTGCGAGTGTCAGGGGGGTAGTGGGAAAGAGAGGGGGGTGAGAGAGAGGATAGGGAGGCAGTCAGTCCTGGCTTGACTTTTAAAAATCCTTTACTCTGCAGATGACAAATAACCCATTAGTTTGCTGGAGAGCTAGAAAATCTGGAAATCCTTTCCCCTGCGCACACACACACACACACACACACACACACACACGTGGGCACATATACAGAGTAGACCCACACACACACCTTTGCATTTACTGAGCATTGCAAATAATTTCTCAATTTCAAATAAGCCCACTCCACACCATTTTTCACATATGGGCGCATGCAAAAGGAAAATCATTTCTGTAAGTAGTGTGGAGGAACTATCGAGTTCGATGCAGTGAAGTTACTTAGCAGACCATTACTTCAAAGAATTCCTCCAGGCTGAAATATTCACTGGAGCAAGTCGCACTCGATACTCCGCCCCGAGCCTTTTCAAATGTTCTGCAATAAGTCTATTAGAAATAGACGACAAATCTGAGGGCGGGGGGGGGGAGGGAGAGAGAGAGAGAGAGAGAGAGAGAGAGAGAGAGAGAGAGAGAGAGACCAGTGGTTCTGGATCCATCCCTGTTACATGATAAAGACACTGGATATATATCTGTGTGTGTGTGTGTGTGTGTGTGTGTGTTCACTTATTGGACCAGTAACAACACTCAAGTGAAAACACTGAGAGAACACATCCCAATCTATTTCTTATCCGCCAATTAGACCAGTTACACCAAATTTCACAGTGTGTGTGCGTGTGTGTGTGTGTGTGTGTGTGTGTGCATCAGCAGAACATATCTTGTGTTTGGGTCGGGGTTAGTAATCTATGATGAAAGCCAGTGGTTCTGGATCCATCCCTGTTACATGATAAAGACACTGGATATATATCTGTGTGTGTGTGTGTGTGTGTGTGTGTGTTCACTTATTGGACCAGTAACAACACTCAAGTGAAAACACTGAGAGAACACATCCCAATCTATTTCTTATCCGCCAATTAGATCAGTTACACCATATTTCACAGTGTGTGTGCGTGTGTGTGTGTGTGTGCATCAGCAGAACATATCCTGTGTTTGGGTCGGGGTTAGTAATCTATGATGAAAGCACCGAGACACACAAAGTTAGGGACAAACAAACACTCTCTTGGAATAGCCAACATTTTGTTTTCATATGTTTTTACAATGAAAATGTTTGAAATATTTGGTAAAACTGCAGAGAGAGAGAGCGAGAGAGAGAGAGTGTGTGTGTGTGTGTGTGTGTGTGTGTGTGCGCGTGCGTGTGCGTGCGCGTACAGTAGGTTTCTGTGTTGCCTAAAAAGAGGTCATGATGTGACAAGGTTTGTAGCTCCCTGGAGTAAATCCGCCCCACACACTTCAGGGTCAGAGTTGAGGGGGTGAGAGGTCAAAGGTCACTCCATCCTCCAAAATACCAGCGAGCCCGAAGGACAGATGTCCGGGCGACGGAGGAGGAGAGGATGGATATTGAACCAGCCGTCTTTTTTTTTTTTTTTACTGTCAGCTGCTCCCACGAACCGGAAGTGTTTCACTGCAGCAGCTGGAGTCAGAGACTGGAAAGAGTGGAGTCAGGAGGCTCCTCTGCAGGTGTGTGTGAGTGTGTGTGTGTGTGTGTGAGTATGTGTGTGTGTGTGTGTGTGTGCGTGTGCGCGCAAGTACGTACGCGCAGCACTTCTCCTGTCATGGATCACAGCTGCACCTCGCTCCCTGTTTACTGAGATTTGACAGCCCACAGTGATGGATCCCCCTCATATCAGGGGCTCCGCTCTCAAACAGTCGTTATTATCTCCATGAATCTCTGACTTCACGACTCGTTCGGACAAATGAACGCGGCCTTTTGATATTCTGAGTGGAGTCGCGCGTGTGGATGCTTGATGGGCCGAACGCTGCCTCTTTCTCCAGCCGTCCGATCCTTCATCCCGCTCCCATCCCCTCATCTTCCTCTCATTTCTCCTCCTCCACTCGCCCCGTCTCCTTCCTGCGTCCTTGTGTCCTGCATGTGCCACTGCTCGCCCGCCCCCCCCTCCACCCTCCACCCTCCACCCTCCGTGCCTCCATCCACACCTACCCCCTGAGCCCTGCCCCCACTCACAGTGTCCACGCTGCCATGCCGTCTCTCAAATTAATGTAGAGTTATTGACAAGTGATGGGGCTGAGAGGCATAGATCATCAGGAGGCAGAGGAGAAGACCATAGTGTACGTCGTGGATGGAGGGTGGTCACCCCCCCCCCCCCATTCTCACCCAGAAGATAACCATGGGGACCATGGAGGTGCCATGGTCACAGACCGGGCCTTGAAATGACAAGGACTGCTTTTACTTCAACGACCCAGAGAGTGAGGATTTGTGATTTACGCCAGTTTGTGTAAACAAACCCAGCGTTTACCAGAATCGCCTGCAGGTGCATAAGTAACGCGAGTGCACTTCATCCCATGGAAGTGTGGGGAGCTGCTGCTAACAATGTGCGAAGGGGGCCAGTTGGTCAATACGCCAATTACATAGATGAGGGTATGGAAAGGGCAAATGATGGTGCTTTTACCCTCTTCTGGCAAGAGCTGACCCCCCTGACCCCGTTTGATGACCCTCAGGCCAAAGGTCGCCTCTCTGGGGGTCAGAGGGCATTGTCCGTGCACGGACCGGAGGGCCGTTGCTATGGTTACGCCTCCGGCCAAAGGATTGCAAGTTGAGGGTCGGTGTTTGTGCGGATGCACGGAGCTGTGATGATGTGATGGTACTGAGATTGTTTAAGCTGCACCCAAAACATTTGATTTGATAAAAAGGTATATTTGTCCGTTTAAAGTCAAACTATTTGAAGGAATGTGTCAAAGGCATTTTGTAAGTTTCTCTGATTTCAAATCCTCACAGGAAAATATTGTACACATCTTTACTCATCCTGTGTCCCTTTGTTAAATATAGAGAAAATACAAATAAGCAATATCACACAACTTTTACAACTCTTTCTCATTCCTAATTTTAAAATCTAATTCTGTTTTTTCTGTTTATATATTGGACGTCTTTGGATGTCAATAAAGGCACCTATAGATAAAATGTATTACTATTATTAACTGGAATTTTATTTTATTTCATTTTTATGTTGAGCTCTCGATATCTAGATTTTATTATTAATATATAAATACCAGTCCTGTAAACATGATGTGTTTTTTGTCATCCAGATTGAAAATAAATGATGTACTAAATGACAAACTGATGAACTATGATAAAAATGATAAACTACCAAACACATCATTTCAAAGATAGTTAGTTCTGTCCAAAGAGCCAGACTTGTTCCCTGTCTCCTTTCCTTGTGTTTGCTGTGTCAGTATTTATAGTGGAATCCTCTTAACTCACATCCACACAAACATATGCTGTGATGAAAATGGGTAAATGCAATTAAAAGTATAATTTACATACAAAATGTATGAAAAAAAGTTTTCTTTTCATTTTCCTTTTTAAATAGCATCTGACAACCTGCCTAACAAGTAACTCATTGAAATGAATGACTGTAATTTAGTTCCAATTTCCTCTGTGAAAAATTATTTTGCTTCCTTTAGCACATTTTACATTTACATCGAATCAGTATTACAGGGTTTTTATCACTTTAACGTTGTGGTGATGGTGACACCAAGACTCCAAACCTGCTGTTATCACTCTATTTACCATCTTGTCGCCTCTGCACACGCAGCCAGTGTAATGGATTCTTTACGGGGGTTGATGCACACAAACAGAGTGTTTCGTAATATGATTCTTGGCCCCTCTCCCTGTTGGTGTGTCATTGCTATAGAATGATGCTCTCGGCCTGTTTTAGTTTTCAAACAGAGCTTTTCCCTCAGAGGAGAATCAGGAATCATTACTAAATCTATTGCAGGAACAATGTCACCTCTACAGAATCTCTCTGTGTCAACAATTCATCTGCTACACCAACAGAAAACAGCCAACAAAAAATGGTGTGGTAAAAAACATACGCATGCACACACACACACACACACACACACACACACACACACATGCACACACACACACAGGACAAACAACCCAATGGATAAGAATAATTTTTGCAAACTTGAATTTCAGGTGATTAGCTTGATGTTCCAGGTGATGGATATTATCTCTGGGTGCCCACGGGCCTCTTCAGATTCCCACAGGCATCCTGCTCGGTTGAAGCTCAGTTCGGGTGATGGTGGTTTTTGAGTAGGACACACCTGAGCACCACTGCACCATGTCCACCACCCCCTCACTGAACAGGACACATCTGGATCTATAACCTTACACAAGCAGAACATGTGGATCAGAGCTGGCGGCCGTTCAAAAAGACAAATCACTCAGTGGTGTGTTCCAGTGTCGCACCTCTGAGCACTTAACACTTTCACTTTTCTATCACAATATATTTCAAGTTCATTCCTCACACTGCAAGAATGAGCCTAATCATGGCACTTAGGATTAATTGTGGTTTATAAAAGCATAAAGAATTACTCCCTTATGTGTAATTATTTTCATTTGTCGTGTTATCGTCACCTCTGCTTTAGTTTTCTGCAGGCGACAGAACGTGTTTGTTTACATGTGTGCTGTGTGTCTCTGGATTAGATTGGTCGAAGATACATCATAGGAAAAAATTAACCTGAATTACAGACCCTGTCTGCTCTGCTGTATATTTGTCGTGGGACCTGGTGTGTGATGATTGGGTTACGCTCTTGTTGCCACGTCCATATTTTCCATGCTGACCGGACTCACAAGCTTGATGTGCGACATGTTCTCCATAAGGGCTGCTGAGGTTGACATGCAGCAGAGAAAACTTCCTGAGCCCTTCAGACAGGCCCCGCCCATCTGAAGGTATGTGGCATGTACCTGTATGATTGATGACAAACAGCAGTGATGTTCACCATCATTTCAAGTTTTCTCAAGAAACAAAGTATAATGTGACCTACTGTAGTTTCACTGATTCAGAAGTACGTATGTCTGCAGTATCTTCATCCTCAGTGATGGTGACGATGATGATGACGATGATGATATTATTAAAGAAGCTAAGATGAATGGAACAAGGTGACTGAAGCCTTTGTCTGATTCTTCTTTTTTCAGTTTCTGATGTTGTCCAAGGGAAATATCCACCAACAACTGAGGGATGTGAACTAAAAATGGACAAGAGTGCCCCCTGCTGGAAGTGATCCACAAAGCAGGAGCTGAGTGATCACAGACAAAAGCCTTCAACACAACGTCTCTTATCAAAGCACACACCCCTGACCACTGCTGCACATGCAGGTGTGTATCTTTAACGTCCAGGTAAAGAAAATGAAGAAAAGAGTCTTGCTCCGTCTGTTTGTCCACATCTGCACCAAAATCTTGATGGACTAAGTGAATGGTAAATGCTCTGTATATTGCTTTACAGCTCAAGTCAAAATTGCTCCTATTCATTTCAATGGCACAGTTTAAAATAGTAAATATCGACCAAAGTGGTTTACACAAGGAGCACAGAGGAAGAGAGAAGGTAGCAGTTGTCTAGACGATCTGTGATAACAGCGTGAATCACAGTTTGAGGTCTTTGGCTGAGGAACACGCTCGGGCTTTGACCGGGGTTCACAGCAGGAACCCTTTCTTTGTGAAATCTGCAAGAGAGGTCAAAAACCGGCCGGTGGTTCAGAGTGCTGGGTCATTCGGGGGAGGCAAAGAGCAGCACCCCTGTTTGGAGTCCAGGATCTGTCCCCGAGTGTGGCTCATGGGCTCCGAGCAGCCGCTCCATCATATCCTGTGGTATGGAGTCATTTTCACTTCCATCTGTTTCTGTCCACTCTCAATCTCCTTGATTTCCTTGATAGCAGGGGACATAACTCACTCACTCACGCACTCAACTGCCACTTTAATGTAATACCATGGGGTCATGGGTTCACGTCGATAACAAGCAACAGGGCAGAAGTCCTCTACGTGCAGCAGTGGCAGCACTAAGAAGGGCCTCATGTTGCCAACCCCTCGCTCGCTCAGTACGGCCATGTTTATGTATGTCTGTGCTATAATGTATTTTTAAATGTTGGCATTATTGTGCTCAAATTCAGCATATTCATTTATCTTTGATAAAAATGAATAAATGAATACAAATGATATGTTAATAATTGCATAAAAAGTATGAAAGTGAATATATTTATTTTAAAGGCTGTATAGTTCAATACTATTCACAGGTGTATATTCATGTGTGCATATTACTTTGCTCTCCTCACTGAAATGGGGATCTATAGTTGAATTACAATATTACAATATTATCATAATACCACACATTTGTTATCAGCGAATAATTATTCAAAACATTAAAGAAGGATATTGAGATTCGTGAACACGACATGATGTCTTCATCTGCAGGAAGATTCCGTCATGCACTGGTTCAACCAGATGGGGGCAGCATCACAGCTGTGTTGTAATTACTTGATTCTGCATCCAAACCAAGATTTCATCTCCCATCATGGCTGAGTTACATTTTGTGTCGACATCATGGAAACCAAGATGACTAAAGTATGTTAACCCTTAAACACTTTGCAAGGGGAAGATGAATGAAGTAAAGAAACGATGCATTATTCCAGGGATGTCAAGATTCAGGGGACCAGAAAAATCACATCATAATCATCAATACACAACAGCAACTGTTTGAGAGTGTTTAGACCAGATTGGACCCTCTGGCGGGCCAGTTCTGGCCCGTGGGCCATATGTTTGACAGCCCTGCATTAATCCTACAACATGAGACTAAATAAACAGAGGTGGATTGTCCATGAAGTAGAAGGTTAGTGGTTTAATCTCCGTCTCCTCTCGTGTATGTGCTGAAGTGTCGCTCGGCAAGGCACTGAACTCCACCTTGCCTCTGTGCACTGACTGTATGAAACCTGCAGGTCATGACATGTCCAACCATCACTTCCTCCTTGACGAATGAATTTTCTTTGTTTGTCTCTTTGACGATGATGTTGGACCTCAGAGGAGATTCGCTATGACTGGATTAGACTTATTATGGGATGCATGTTACTATTGATTTATCAGTGGCTTGTCTGTGGTGTTCTGTTAAGATTAAGTTGTTTCTTTAAGGCTTTTTCAGCGCTCATAGCAGTCTTACAATTTACTGTATTGCTTTATTGTTTCATGTATTGACTGAGAATAAATCAGAGACTTTATGCAGACACACACACATCTCTGGCCTGCAGGCGTTTCCTGCTTGTTTCTGTCTGTTTCCACATTACGCTTATTTACACATATTGACCTAAATCATTTATTTCCTTCTAAAACAGTGTTTGAGAGGCCTTGTTTACCTGAGAGGGAAAACAGCAAGTCATGCATGGAGTTGATTCATTAAGTTGATTACTGATTTTTGCATTTCATAAGATTGAGTTTCCTCGCTGAGGCCTGATGCACAAATATGGCGTTTATTTGTATTTTGGAAAAGCATGTAAATGAACCTGTTTATACACATAATTAAAATCAAAATGATTCATTCACACACCCTGCTGAAAGTGATGTCATAAATCTAACTTAGATTCATTATGTGGGATTTAATGACAGCGAGTGACGAAGGTGCCTATTGCCACAAATTGAATACCTCCTATAACTCTTCACCTCAGCCTCTCCTTCCAAATGTTTACAAGAAACCATAGTGGCCTTCAGGAAATGTGCCAATGATCCTTCATAGAGCCGCTGTAAAGGTGGTACTCTGCTGTATTGTAAAATCACAGTAGACTGTGGATATGATGTCACTGCAGATGTAAATTGACTTAACTGGTGATAATGTCAAATCTACAACTCCTATTCCCAGGTTATGATGCACTATAGAAAACGTAAACATCCTTTTATTCCTTTTCTGCCGATAGTTTCCGGTACATCATACGCTCCCGACTTTCAATCCAAGAAATATACTTAACAAGGGTTGTTCAATAAGTTCTCAGCCTGACCCAGAAAACGTCACATGCAGGAGAGCGATTGTTGAGATCCTTTGTGGTCTCTGATCTCAGGCGTCCTGACCATGGACTATATGTGATGCTTTCTCATGCTCATGCCGAGTGTGATGACCATGTCTTCATGGATTTCCTTTGGGGTCATTCCCTTTTTATGCAGACAATTGATCACAGCTCTGGCGTCTCTCCAGTCGATGGTTTGGTTTCACTCTCACCAGATTGTCAAGGGCACCACATGCAGAAAAATAAAAGAGGAACTCAAACTTTTGAGTACGTCCCCTGTTTTCTGTGTCAGGCCAGGAACTTTTTGAACTACCCTTGTATGTTTTATGTAAGCTTGAATGAATCAGAGCTCAGAGCAATAGCTTTATCACTTGACTCTCGATATCTGTTGCCGTAATGGTGTCATGTAATTGTTCATTGGATATTGCTATATTCTGTCCTTGTTATTTAGCCAGGGAGACTTCAGGGGACCCGCTGAGGTCGGCAGTCTGATGCATCGAGTATGGAAATGTCATGTCTTACATGGAACTGTCGATTGGTCATTACCTCATCCTTCCCACCAAAACTATGGAACTAGTTTGCTTAGCTTACCTCAGCACCTGTCCCAGCTCATGGTGCTGTCATGGCTGTGTGGTAAGTCCTGTCGGACATTTGTTGAAACTCTAACATGAGGATGACCCTCTGATGGGAATGAAAGTGGTCCTTCATATCAGGGAAAGTGTCCCACTTTGGTGTTGGTGATATGATGTGATGGTCATTCACCTCTCCTCTGTATTTCATGAATGCTGTGGATTGTAATGTGCCAGTATGATGTCTTTATTCCATGAAATGTTTTGTAGTACATCTGTTCCACCAGATGGGGGCAGCATTACAAGAGAGTTCTACTAAGGTATTCTAGAACAAACCAACATATCACATTATGCCATGGCGGAGTGGTGGTGGTGTTGTACGTATACATCATTTGAGCTTAACTAATGAAAGCTACTCTTTGTGTGTAACACTGACAGAAGACCAGCTTGGTGAAGAATTGGTGAAACACATAATAGTATAAGATGAGATCAGATAGATCGTCCACCGTCCACACGGTTGTTGGTTTGAGCCGTGTCATCACGGTGTGCTAAAGTGTCCTTGGGCAAGACATTGAAACCCCAGTACAGCCTCTGAGCACTGCACCTAACTGTGACAAAGTGCTGGTTAGAAATGGACTATGTGGTTGTGGATGTGAGAGTGAAATGTATGATAAAATGCTTCATGACAAGGAGTAATCTACATAGATACAGACCATTCAAATAGGATCATCTGATAAGAGTGAGGTGAAATAGAATGAATGATGTTGTTGTGTATAAGCACCTGAATGAACAGTTACATGTATTACAATGAGACTCGTTACATGTCACGTGGATCTTCTTAACTAAACATGAGCATCAGGGGTGGGTCCTCGCTATGGAGGCAGCCATGTCGCACCACCATGTTTAGCCTAAAATGGACAGACAGATCACCTGAAGGATTCCCCAGGTCCTCCGTCATGCAGGAACATTCAGCTGCAACATGCTACTTCATCACTAGATGTCACTAAAGCCTTAAAACTGCACCTTTAATCCCACAATAAGGAATTAAGAAATACAAAGGATCATCCAGGGAGACATCCATGACATTCATTGATCTGTATGAAATGCAGTATAATGCTAAGAAATGTAAAATTGACACTAGATTGAATGATAAATGCAGATTACACAGAGAATATATATTGGAATTAGACAATGCACCATTTAAAACACATGGTCCGTGGCTGATCTGTTTGTGCTCCGTGTGGTGTGGTGATGAAACGTCTCCCCTTCGGTGTCTCTGAAGTTAAAGTGTGACTGTGTGTGCGAGGCCTGGAGCCCGGAGTGTTGCAGTGTGTGGCGTGGCTCAGAGCAGTGTTGACGGGAGGGGGACCACTGCAGCAGAAAAACAGCAAAGTCTGCAGTCATTAATATGCAAATATGCAAATGAGAGGGTAATTAGGATTGGGCGTTTGTCAGTGGCTCTTTGATTGCTAATGAATTCCAATCTGCAAGAAAGGGGGAGGGGATGATGAGCTAAAAATGAGGAAAAAGAGCAGGATGTGTCATTGTGCTTTTCCTTCCACAAACATTAGGAAAACAGCGAGTGAAGCTTCGACGGAGACACACACACAAATAAACGACGCTTTGATTTTGTGTTGTTTTTGTTTGTCTCACTGGGTATAAACAAGATGGCAATGAACGCATGCAAAACAATGTCAATGCAGAAAATGCACTCGAAGGTACAATCCGTGGAGCTTCGTGATTTGCAGTGGTGAAGCTGCCTGCTGCAGCTAAACGTCCCCCGTCTCACCCTAAGCCTCCAAACATGCGGGAGCACCTATAGCTTGTTTTACATTCCTATGATGATGCACTCGTTAATAGCATAATGCCATATACACCCGTTAGCATCATCAATGCAGATTTCCATTTCTGCATAATGAAATATTGGGCCTTTGAATCATACGCTAAAACCTGTTTACCAGCAAAACCACAGAGTATTAAAGAGGAGATGGGGCATGGAGCCGGTGCCAAGACAATTAACCGTGCACGGTGTCACTGAGCGTGGCAGAGTTGTGCCACCGCAGGAAGGTGGAAGGATTTTTTGCTCATTAAGAGTGATGTGGCTGACCCCTGTTGAGAAGGATGCTCAGGTATCTCAGCGGGGGGGTGTCAATGTCAGCATGTTGTGTCTCACAAACAGTGTTATTTTCATATTTTGGCTGATGTAAATCTGTGTGTGTGTGTGTGTGTGTTATTGTTGTTTCAGAGGTCCCTTGACTCATGTGCATCTTCCTCCCTTGCACGTGAGATGAAAAGATGTATACACCGAATCAACACAAATGAAATGTTGTGAAGAACCGTGAGAGGAGGGAAACAGCTGCTCCTGTCGCCTTTTAACACAATGACTTCCTCACAATGCTGCGGCTTTGTGTGTTTCTCAAAGCTGACCACAGGCCACCTTTGCTTTCACATAAAAACATGAGATTCATACCAACACGTCCCCCAGATACAAGACCCAGCATTACAAGATTAATCCTCCAAGGTGCCTCGTTTAGGATTGGGTGAGACCGAGTGGTGAAGTTGCATGTTGCAGGTAAATACCCCTCGCCCCTCCCTGCATGCAGGAGAACCTACACCTTCAGTTATCATTAGAATTCAACATGTGTTGAGTTTGCAATCTGGCCTAATGAAAATGTAGAGGTGCAATATGGCAGCTTCTTCTCCTGTGAGGCAAGGAGGGAACATGCAAATTAACAAAATGTAGCAGGGAGGCGGTCAAATCAGTCATTAATATATGTATTATATATGTAATGAAAGATTTCATGATTTAAGTCATTGGGCACAAACGTTGTTTTCTTGGATGTGTTGTGCAGGATTCAGTGACATCTTGAGGTGAAGTGAAGCTTCAGCTCATCTCTCCTTCCAAGCATGAAGCAGAACCTGTGGTCCTCATTGATGAGGGTGTCTGGTTTGACCATTCTGGGCCACTGTGAAAACATCCAGAGAAAGGATGTGCTTATTATAACCTTTTTTTTTTTAAATAGCAACCATCACATCCAGATGATTATACGATCATAAACACATTTCAAACAATAGAAATGGAGATCATTTCACCTAAGTCTTGTACACTGACCTGATCCCAACCCAGCTCTGTTTATCTGTGTGAGTGTGAAAGACAGAAAGAGAGGGGGGGTATATTTTTCACAGGAAACAGGAAACCAGAAGTCATAACAGGATGCCCCAAGTTCTTCATACTGTACCTGATGCGTGGGTGGTTATATGGGGGTAACCCATTTACAAAGCCATGGTGCTCGTCTACAGGAAGGAGAGGGAGCCCAGGAAAGAGTGGGTGACGAGGAGGGTGCACACTTTGGGGTTAGGAAAATGAAGTTCCTCGCTAAATATAGCTTCTTCTTCTTCGCCTTCGTCTTCACGGGTCGTGTGCCTCACCAGTCAACCCTGATGTTGTTTTGCCTTCATGTCATTCGTCCTACTTTTGAAAAGGCGACGAATCCAGTGTTTGATGTCTGGTGTAGAGTTGTGATACGATCAATTCCATATAGCAAGTACGTGTGCCTTCTTCCCCCAGGTGTACTGAGGAAGCGTCACAAGTGAAGCTGTTACACCAGACTGGTTTTGTCATAATGAGGTTGATGTGCTCACGCTGACTGAATGCTCCTGATCCTGCTGCAAAGCTATGCAGCAGTTATATCTTCTCTGGTGCAGCACCATTAGTCTTTAACAATGCAGTTCACAACATACATTAGCTGTTCTCTGTTATTTTCTTTAATTCTATCGTAGTCCTTTTGTTGATGGCATACAGGTGTGAATTGTTTGTGTGCAGCCCATGCTGGTGAGTGTGCGGCATGTGTTGTGAACCACAGAGTGCAGTGGATGGCTGCGTTTTCTCGTAAAGGCCAGCACAGATGTTATTTAGGTTTTTCCCCCCTCGAACCAGTTGAGGTTTTCTCTAGAAAGTCTCAAAACAAACCGTGACATTAACTGCAGCTCTGTTGACTCAACCACCCCATGTACAGCCAGACAAACCAGCAGCAACCAGGCCACTTGTGTGTTTGCTGTTGTGAGACCAATCGTTTGATTGCAGTTTGAGAACAAGAGGAGGATATTGTATTACTTTTGTGTTGCTACTTTTATGTTCATGATGCCAGGGACTTTTGCAGCTGCTGTTTTCCCTTTCTTCTGACCACAGACCTGCAACTATTGCACATAATCTAAATGATGGATTATATCATGAGTTTTAATGATTGTTATTGTATATGCATGCAACTTCACCATTAGATGTTCCCAAATCCTACAATCCCTTTAATTATAACACGTCTGTAGACATGTATAAAGATAACGGCACAGCAATATACATATTTCATAGGTAGATTTTATCACGATTTTAGTGGTTTTAATTTTTCTAATACTTATATCAATTACAACTGCACGGGAATAAAGTTAAAAGGAAATTCATGAACCGTAACATTTGATTCAGCATTATCAAATGTATCGCATGTATATACACAGCTTTGACAAATGTATAAGTTTCATAGCAATAACTTTTATATTTGTTTATCACCAAACCTACCCATTGTTGACATATTTGACCATTGTTTAAACATTTGTCAAGACATGCCAATCAAATGTTTATTATATTTTTTTAATTTAATTTTCAATGCCACATTAGGAACACACACGATATGACATTATAGGTCTCTCAGTCGGTGTTTGATAACAAAATTAAAACAGGCAGAATAAGCCCGCCCTTAAACGATAAGTCTGAAACATATTTGGACATCTCACCTGTCAATCAAATGTTCCTCGCATCTGATTGGTTTCTCCCTGCCATATTATCATTCCATCTCCTGATGGTCGGCCCTGGCTGGCTTTTCCGCTGTCCCCGTCCGCCGCGGTGAATAGACCCCCGCGAATCGGTGCTCCTATTATTCCGCGTATCTTCGCTGGCAGAACACGGTGTCATTTTGCAGTATTCAACAACATCGCCGCACGATTTCAAACACGGCAGGGACCTTCTCTTCGTGGTTATTTTATTTCGTCTGAAATTGGACACCGCTGATGTTTCAGCGTTCACGTCCTCTCGTAGGCTGTACTGCGGAGTGATACTTCGCCGGAGCCCGACAATGTGGAGGTTGTTAAAATGTCTACTTGGGGAATGAAACGCGATTAATTTCTCAAACGACACGGTAGGCTGAGCTACACTAGAGTTATGGTTCATGACGGAGACGTGATACTAGTGTCGTGACGAAGATAACAGCGAGGTGAGGCGGCGGTTGAGCGGTTCGTTTTGCTTTTCCCCATCCACATCAAGCCCGCAGCAGTCAGTCCGGACCACGGGGGAAGGAAGGATCCGATCCTTAACTTTGTTTTTTTCCTTTGCACTCCAGCCTTTCATTTCTCCCTGTTGGATGCCACATTACTAAACCAAGGTAAGTGGGCAGTAATATACACACACTCAGTCGGCACATTGTTGTGGAATAGAAGTTGTCTGTCGCGTTGTTACCGGAGTAATAATCAAGTTTTAAGCGCATCGTTAAGTTGCGAATGGGTACCTCCGCCTGGAAGGGAAGAGCGGGGTACCTCCGGCTCTGCGTCCACCACCACCTGGCCCGAGCAAGCTGTTTTACACTGTTATTTCTAAGTATGAGCTGGTTGTGTCTGATGGTAAAGACTTCTTTGTTCACTCTATTTGACCATAGCACATTAGCATAGTA
Source organism: Chascanopsetta lugubris (assembly GCA_016785325.1). Taxonomy (NCBI): domain Eukaryota; kingdom Metazoa; phylum Chordata; class Actinopteri; order Pleuronectiformes; family Bothidae; genus Chascanopsetta; species Chascanopsetta lugubris. Next base: position 44,431 of record JAFBJT010110729.1, on the reverse strand, counting down.
CCAGACTGAGTTAGCTCCCCTTGGGGTTTAGCTGTCTGAAGCACCAGTAGCTCCCGTGGAAACAAACGATAGCCGGAACGTTAACAGTGTTGGTTCGTGTTTGTTATTATTGAACGTGGTTTATCTAAAGTAGCTGTCATGCTAACAACACTCAAACGCGTCCTAAATGTAACACATGACACTTTATCTCGTCTGAAGTCTAACGATGCTACTAAAATCCTTGGTAAAAGTAGTTCTGTGGGGTGTTATTGTTTACGCCAATTCTCCAACAAGAACAAAATTACACGTAATGTTGAATTCCCCCCATCTCGCCGAGTTATAAACTTGGTTTAAGCACACAGAGAAACCATTTTTGGCATTTCTCGTGGGTTTTCTTGCGTTTCGAGACCTCCGCTTTAACTCCACTCTTTGTGTGCATCCGTCCCGTGTTCGACGTGGGCGCAGGCAACAGGTTTTTGTTAGCTGAGGTCCTTCTAAAAACATTAACCCACGTCACGAGTAATGAAAACACGATGCTACTCTGTCCCCCTGTCTGACACCAGATGTGACATGTTGTTTTGTGGCTGTTTGCGCTTTCAAACTTTTCTCCAAATGGGCAAGGCCTGATGTGGGGAGGGGGTGGGGTGGGGGCGGAGGGGCGGGGGGCTGCTCCAGACAAGCAACTTCCATTCGTTAGGAGGGGCCAACACACACTTCTCCCCCATTTTGACCTCAGCTCTCTGACACACACACACACACACACACACACACACATAACTAAATGATGTCGTGTCAATGTATCTAGACTAGTTCTAAGGTGAGTCTACATTGTTCTGTACATGTGCATTTGCAATGCATTTCTGCCTGTACGCAGCTGTAGCACCATTGTACCCCTGCTAAATTTGTTCAGTCTATGCTCTTGTAAAATCATAGTGCCTCTGTAGAGAGGGGCTACTCCAAATATCTATTTAAATGGCTCATTGTAGAGACATTTTTGAAAGATCATACATTTGGGTGACTCTACACTCATTAAAAGCATTGGTGTAATATTTCTGTCAATAGAAACAGTTGCACCTGGATCTTACACACTGGACCTTTAGCACAGGTGTAACCGTGCAATGACCAGTGGTGGACAAGGTAATGTCATCGTAATTATAAAGATGGAAATAGACACCATTTTAATAAATTAATTTGCCATCGACAAAATAGATTTTTTTCTGGTTTGTTTAAGTCCTGTTGAAATGATATACATAGATTAAGATTTTCTTTTTTACACACATGGCCCTCATATGTTTCAGTGCAGTCTCACCGGGCTTACAATGAATTGTCTATTCAAGACTACTCCAGCTTGTTGTGTTATGACTCTGAGAGTTATTCAAAAGAGCTGTCAGAGCAGGAAGGTTTATGAGACAGAGGAAGCAGCCTGAGCCCAGGGGCTGACTGGCAACAAACACAGTGTGGCCTGTGGCTGAACAGCGGTCACCTATGTATGTCAGATGTGGGAATTCACGGCAACTTTCACGTCAATGGTCTCACAGCCACTGTTATGATATGATTATTAGTGAATAATTCATGTTTTACTGTGTCATCAAATGTATATCTGAACCGACATTACCCTCCTTTAAAAGCTTATAGAGTGAGGTTTGTGCAGCATGTTGGTTTTGCCAGTACTTTGTTCAAATGACTATTCGCTTAGTCATGTTGATCAGCCTTAATTAATCTTGAGTCATCACCCACTTTTTGAAGAAATGTGAATGACGTATATCAGTTTGTTATTGATATTGTCTGGGAGTTTTTTGTTATAATTTTAAATGGTCAAAACCAAATTTTAAAGGGTTATGGTATTGGCTTAGTTTTTTTGGTCACAATTCCTTTTGATTACGGCTAACCCAAGTATCTAAATCACATTTTTAAAATGTTATCCCCAAAGGTGGCGAGATGAACTCAAATCAGTTTTGGGACATCCAAATGATCTCCATTTCTAACCGTCTGCATTACTATCTTTTTCTCAATTTTCATCAATACAAGAGTGGTGCAATCAGTTTTCTTAACATGTAAAACTTGTTTAAAAGTGGTCTACAATTGGCTGTGAGGATATTATCACAAGGCTGTGTTGGACAGTGTTGTTTTACTGATATAATTCTACAGTTGGATATTTTTAACATATGTGAATAACAATTAAAAAAACAAACATGATTTGTACAATCTAAAGAAGCATTTCCTTTAAGATGCTCCACACCAGTTATGCAATTTCTTGGACCTATGGTACTCAACAGTAAGTTTATCTCCAGTTCTCTGTATTTTCTTTTTAGACTACATTACCCTCTTATAGTTTTATTGGATATTGTAGACAATCCCAATCGTCAAACCATAGTTGTTGTCACGCTATCTAAATAAAGATAATAAATCATACCTTTACTTGAAAATTGGAACATCTAGCTCATCTGCTTTGTGCCTTTGCTGGTGAGAGTAGTCAACCATCTTCCTCATGGGAAAACATACTCATAATCTCCTTACCTCTGCTTGTAGTCACTTGCTGAGACTGAAAAGGGCCAAGTGAACAGCAGCAGAGCATGGCTGCAGTGGAAACAGACAAGGAGCTCAGCGACTTGCTGGATTTTAGTGCGGTAAGATCTCTCTGAAGATTGAGAATGCATCCCATTCTATGTTCACAGAACGACAGATGGCTTTAACAATCATGATAAGTCTTGCTGTCAAGCAGGTTTGAATGTGAATGAACATCAAGGTATCTATTAATGGGTTAGCCGGTCAGGGTCTGAGGAATTGTATCACACTCATAAATCTTTTTTTCTTTATGAGAATTCCAAAGCTGGAATGCATAGTTTCCCTCATGCCCATTGAGGCAGTCGGCTAAATAGGATTCAGGCTAGGATAGTGTTTAATATTACCTTTACACCCTTAGCTCATGTAAAAAGGGCACAGCTCGGTAAACTTTTGAAGGAGTCAAACTGATTTGTTGACATTTTCATTTTTTTCATTTTAGATGTTTGAGCCACCAGTTTCAAATGGCAAGAATCGGCCAACTACACTTGCAAGCAGTCAGTTTGGAGGTTCAGGTAAGGCAAAAACATTTTATAATTCCTGTTCCCTCTTCAGATTTTACCTGTCATTTTCTCCACTGTTCTTTAAAAAGCTCTGTCCGCATGACCCATGTATTTACAAAATATATTTCTCCATATGCAAAAACCCCCTGGTTTGCTGAACCAGTAGGTTTTTAAGAAAATCTACTCCATTTTTTCTGAAATACCTGAAAAGGTCGTTATTTTCAAGTAATATTAGCTGAGAGATTCTATGGAAACAACTCAATCCATTACCCTTATGCTGAATCTGTAGTGAAGTGTGGTAGCTCTTTTTTTTACTTGTAATAGAAATGAAACAGGATATTGAATTAAGATGAAAGACAAGGCAACCGTTGACAGGGTGGGGGATAGGGGCTCTATTTCTTCTTTTCAATTGAGGGCCACTCACACGTTCTTTTGTCAAGGCAAGGTGTATGCTTACAACAGACAGTCAGATCTTATCAATACAGAAGTTCTTCACAAGGTTGTCCCAGTGTGTTAAGACGATTCCCTGCCCAAAATCCTTCTTTATGGCATCATACAGCTAATATATATTTTTTTAAGTAACAACTTCATTCCTTTATAAAGAAGGTATGATATACATGTATACATATGTATATGTATGTATGCATCTATGCAAGAATGTATGTAAAATGCTAAGGCGAGTCTATAGAAAAAAATAGTTTCAACACTTGAAAGGGGACAGTTGGCTGCAAAATGTAACTTCACCACTAGTTGCCACTGAATCATACTCTGAGCCATTAAGTACTTCGACAGGGGTCAGAGCAGCTTTCCCAGAGGGACTAGAAGAAGGAATGTGTTCAGATAAAAAAGACTGTCATGTCTGTCTTAGTCCTTTAAATGCATCTCCATCTTTCCGGTTAGTTGAATTTGTGAGCTCATACAAACCTGAATTGAAATTGTGTTTCTGCATTTTATGTGGAGGAGCTGCCTTATGTTTTCCTTTCAGACTGCCGCCTTTCTTCGCTCAATATGGTTAAGGTTTTGGTTTGTGGAGGTTTAACATGTGGACCCTCCCTGCCAACGCTTCCAGTGCTGATCTCTGGTCCTATGTGCTTGTTCAATCCCTCTCACTCGTCAGTTGAAGTCATTCTGTGCGCACATTTCTCATTTTTTTGGTCTGTGGAAACCGAGAGTCTTAGAGTATATTTTTATACTTTGGTTTGAGCTGAAACACAGAAGGGGAGTACTTTCAAATTTGCATGATATGTTCACTTTTTCAGACACAGATGTTTTAAAGAAACACAGAAAGTAATGGCTGAAAAAGTTAAGCAGTTGTTAAATGGTAATACCTGACATGCTGCTCTGCTAAAATGTGTGTTTAATTTCACAAAGGGTCAGAATCAGAACAAAGAAACTAAGCTGCGTTAGTGCGTCTGCGCTCTGTGAGTTGTTTGAGAGGTCTCAAGTGACTCACAGGTTAAAGCAGCCTGGCCTGTGTTATTGTACATTGTTCAGTATTTCATTTGCAGTGTTCACTCTCCTGAGAGTTGATCTGACATCATGCTTTGTGTCTGTGTGACTCACTTTGCCAAGGGAAGGAAGGAGGTGTGTAGACAAAACGCTGTACTCAGTTAGAGGTGCCTGGGGCAGTGTTCCTGTAAAAACGAAGGCATGTCTGCAAGTTCGGTCAACGTATGTGCCAGAGGTTTTTCCTCACGAAGCCTATGACTCAGACTGGCTGTCTGTTTCCAGTATTTCTTCCTGTGTAATTATAGACCATCCATGCTTAAAGGGGCGTTGCATGCTGGGAGGAGAAGTGCATTGGGGTTCACCAGAGAATTTGTCTGATGTTACTCACCCTTTTCTTCATTTTCCTTTTTCTAATCCTGGTAGTCTTGTCTGACTGCTGCGCTAATCATGTCTGTCCTTGTAGTTTTCATGATCATGACGTTGATTATAAAACCTGTTTGTTCAGGCAAAGTCTTTATGCGATCCTAATTGTGATTTGGTTTCATACCTTTGTTACCATATGACAAATTATTTGCGACAATGGTAAGCACTGTTGCGTTTTTTTTAAACGACGCAAATCCAAATATTGAAATATGTACAAATGAATAAAGGTAATAATGTGAACTCAAAACTGTTTAGATTGATAGCTATTAAAAGCACTGACTAAACAAGCTAAGCAGAAGCACCTGGAAGGACCTCGGAAGGATCCTACAATCAGGGGTAAAGAAAACTGAGGTTCTCAGGTTACCCCCACAATCATACGTTTCAGCTTTAAAACATCACTTTTGCTTTGTTTACAACTTGCACCCACATGACCACAGAAAGTTTGAGCCCCTAACATGAAGGCCTTTCCTGAACCAAAAGATGAAAAACTACATAATTTTCATATATACTACTCGTGCATTATACATTGGGATTTGATGCCAGTTTTAGTTTAGCTGCTCTGTAATCATCTGAAATTTCCTCAGTTACGTGTATTTCGAGACTCTTCGAAGCCATTAGAAAGTATCAGGCACCACTATGGATAACCTGCATTGCACCACAGAAGTGTTTGAGGGCAGTATGTATATCCAGGCAATCTGGATGTTTATTTGCAAAATAAATGTGTCTATTTAGAGTTTATTATAATTGCAATAGATTCATAAAAAGTCACAATTCACAGACGGTCATTATGATTTCATGTCCGTCACACTGTCATTGCTTTTTTAGTGTTGTACCAAATTATACTGTCAGTATTAATGCTGTATTATTGCATTTTTTGTGAAAACCAGCCAAAATGTTCCGACAGTTCATTCCATCTGGTTGTCATCACTTGTGAGTTGATTTATAGTGAGCTATAATCATCATTTACATCAGACACCACCTTCAACTGTTATCATTTGACCCGTCTTATTGAAAGTTTTCCCATCATCTTTCTTCAAGTGGGAATATACTTCAATAAATTTCCTCACAGTTGTAAATATTTAGTATTACTTTTTACTTACTCAACAATTATTATCAATGAAATGTATCTGGAACCTTGCACCTGTAATGACTTTTGTTTTTCTAGTGCCTCACAAAACAAAATATTTGGTGTTCTTGTCCCATTTATTAACTTGACAGAGATGATAGATTCAAATCAAGATAGAATCAAAGGTGTAGGTGAGGTCAGTAAAATTTGAATTCTTCAAATATATTATCCCCACCACCAGAGAGAATACATTTCAACAAGAACACTTGTAATATATAGCATAATATATACAAAAGTTCTTTAAGCTTAGTTCACTTTTTGAAAATTAAATGCAGTCTCGAATATAAAGCATGGATTTGGAACCTTTTCTGGGCTCAAACTTGGGTACTGATGACTTCCAGCACAAACGAATGGTTCATGCATTTTCTTTATTGTCTTTGATTGACAGGGAGAGTGACAGTCAGCCATAGAGAGGGGACAAGACATTGTCTCCTTCATCACTTATTCTGCGGGTGTCGTGCGTATAGATCACAGTTGTCACGGCAATCTAGCAGCTCTCAGTGCTGTGGACCCATCACTCTGTTCTACTGCTGATCCTGTCATGATTTGAGCCCGCCTCCACCCCCTTCCCACTCCCCTCTCCGCTTTTTAATTAGACAACAAAACAAAAATATGAATATTCATAGAGCTGAGCTTCATTAATATGCACAATTATGCAAATCAGCACGCAATTAAGCTTCAGCTTTCCCCCAGAGATGGTGTGTAGCAGTATGAGAGGAGATTGAGAGGAAGGGGACGGGCAGAAATTTCTGCTTCACCAGTCTTTAAAAATCACTCATTTCAAACATAGCGGCCCCTCGGAAAGCTGCAGAGCTATGGCCACTAACATCATGTACCAAGCATGTACAATTGAGACTGTACGTCTGTGTTATGGCGAAGGTGTGGGCCAAGTGTGATAGAATGGATGGCTGATGAATGACTGTTGCCATGGAAAATGTGAAGGAGTGGAGTGGGAGAATGAAGAATGTCGAGGATGATTCGGGGAGCTTCATACTGGGTGTTAATTATTCAAACTTCCTACAGCTCGTATCCATGATATGTGGCGACGCTGTCACTGTGCTGTCTCTGTGTGAGCTGTGAAATGAAGCTCTTCAGCTGAGGTTACTTTCAGCGACCTGAAAAAACTGAATCAAAGCAGGTTGTTGTTTTCTGAAGTTGAAATAAGTTTTCTTAAGCGAAATATTTAAACACCTTCAAGAAAAGTGGTGAAGGTTAACAGCTGTAATATTTGTCTCCCTGGTATAGATGAGAGGAGTGGGTCCAGTCCCTGGGCGCCAGGAGAACAGAACAGTCCATCTTTCAACCAGGGACGGGTACGAAAGATCTCCTTTTACTATATTAAAGCTTTGTTTAACCGTGTGTAACATGGAATTATCAAGTTTTGTGCTTGCATTTTCATGCTTTAATGCTACAGCCCCAGTTTTTGCGCACATATGTATGTATACATGTACACACACACACACTGATACACTTAATTATATAGTTGACAAACAACAGCATTTAAGTTCACAGTGAAAAATAAATTGTAATACAATATTTTCCATACACTTGGGTGACAGTTTTATCACACAAAGGTGGAATTTGTCTTACACCAAGAGCATAGAATCGTAACAAATAGTGAAATGTGCTTACACAGACCAATGTGGGAGCAGTGGGCCTCGGGGCCGTTGAGTTACATTTAATGTACTGCTCCGTAGCAAGAAATACATCATTCATGTCACATCTTTCAAGATCATTTTAGTTCAACATTTTTCCAGAAGGAGTTCCACATGAATAATTTCTGAGATTATTGTTGCTCTCTCTTGTTAATCCTACTACAGCTCATTGATCATTGGTTTGTTTGTCAATGTGTATTTTAGGATCAAACAAAGCCATAATTCCCCATCTTATATAGACAGTGGAGGTTGAGACTGCTCCACTTTAGATTTTAGATTTTATTTGCTGTGTCACATGTATGCTTTGCAATCATTTGCAATTTATACTACTAATTTGCAATTTGTAAACTGAGTACATACAACAGAGTACATACTGTACATCAGACAGAGTGATACATATTTGTTTCTGGTGTAGATTTGCATTTGGCATTTTCCCTGTTGTGCCTCGGGGACCCTTTTTTTAAACAAATTTCCCTATTGTGGGATGAATATAAAACTATCTTAGTGCTATAGTTACGATTTTCTGCAGGTTGTTCCCTTTGTAGGCCTTGAGAAATGCCCCCACCAGAGGCCGAATGCACATGTCAACCTGTCTGTCATGATAAGCTTGTCAACTTGTACAAACCTGTCATTTAATATCCACATACTTTTGTACACATTAAGCCTGGATGCAAAAGGAAAATGTGTGTTTATGTAAATATCTGATTTATATGGTTATCTACTATCCAGGCTAAAAACATCATTTCCCTTCTTATGTTGAATCTGAGCTGTGTCTTAGCTGTGTCAACACTCAAATCAAAACTCAATAATCATTACTAACCACTTTATGTGAATGCACAACTGTTGGTTTATTACATAATTCAATTGGCTTAATTCGATTAGATCAGTTCCATTTAATTTAATGTATCTGTGTGTATATCACTAAAGCCTCTGCTCTCTATTCCTCAGGGTTATGGAGAAGGTCTTTACAGTGAACAACAGGGTTTGGCCTCTGCCCCCATGTATGGATCAGGGATGGTCGGTAAGAGCATTTAATGTTGTTCACGCATAAATACAGAAACGTTCTCATCTATTTAGACATGAAAGAAATGGGAAAATACTTGGTTCTGGGTCTCTAATAAAGACCACAACGACAGAAGAAACATAGTGATTGAAATACAAGCAATGATTTCAATGGACTGTGTGACTGAGCTGAAACAATGAGTTGTTTGTCTGAGGCAGCAGCCTTTCACAGGTTAGACAGTAATGCACCACTTCAGGGCAAACCATTTTTATGGTTTGGTGGCAATGGATGAAGGGAGCAGGGTAATCAGGGAGGATGTGGAGGAGGGGTTTGTTTGTGTGTTCCAGTTTGTGTGTTCTATGCGGGAGGGGGTAGGGGTGTAAAGGGCACCCATGCACAAACAAGGCCCTCCCCAGGGACCATGGCAGCCTATAGCTCTCCTCTGTTAAACTGTCAGGGGAGGGGACAGAGGTTGGGCACAATTGGCCCTGAACCATTTATAATGGTCCAATTTGTTGTTGTTTTGCAGTCCACAGCCATAAATACCACACATCATCATGTACACTCACAGAGCAGATGGGAGGCACCGACATGGAGAAAAGGGAATTGCCAGATTGTGATTTAATATTGACATAAAGCCTACTTTTCACGTTCATGACCTGGTTTTATATTCCTTTCTCCTAACAGGGAAAGCTGAGCGAGGGCCGTACTCATCGTTCGCCTCACAGGTAAATGAGTCAGAACGGCAGTTTCGGCATCACCCTGCTCGTTTTGAAAAACCTAACCCCTCAGTGTGTTAGTCCAAAACTCCACCTGTAATCGATGCTTCTTTACTTGTCCGCAACATCATTTTTGTTCACTGTACTCTGTTTAAGCCTGGATACATGGCCAATGAGATGCCCATGCCAAGCCCTGATCCCCTCTCACCGTCTGGTCTGAAGTCTAACGCCCAGTACTATTCCTCCTATGAGGGGAGCAACCCTCGCAGGAGACCTGCACAGGACCTCATCGGTGAGACTGCATACCACAGTGGTAATCGCAGTACATGCCTCAACCATAACCCAGTAGTAATATTATGTTTAAAGCCACTAGATACAGATCTGCATCAAGTTGTGTACACTCAAATACAGCAAACTTCATTGATCGGTACCCCCCCCCCCCTCACACACACACACACTTCTAATAGCGCACTAAAGATGACTGAGAGATCTATTTTGTGGGGGAGATCCTAATTACCATACTTATTCAAGTTCTTTATCAGCCAATGTTCCCTTCTACCATCAAGTTTTGTATATTTTGATGAATAATCTCACCACAAACCTAATGTCTGTGGCCTAGGCAATAATTCTGCAGTCAGAAATTTCATTCTGCTGCTGTATATCATCACTTCTCCTGATGGGTTTTTTAAAAGTGTCTGAGACTTCTCACTTCTTCTTTGAAAGTGAAATCCATTCTCAGTGGAAAAGTATTAAATAATATTGGTATAGCATATCTTTTGACTGAGTAGTCACAAATTAAGCAAATAACTCAACTCCAATTTTCAAAGCTTGACATCCCCTTTCATGAATTCCTTTGTGAAAGGTGTTATATTCAATCCTGCAAAGAGTGAAGATTTTTGTGTAAGTATGTTAATGTGATTTGTCCTCACAGAATCACAGCCAAAAAAGATCAGGAAGGTCCCCCCTGGCCTGCCATCATCAGTAAGTACAAACATTCAGAAATGTAGCATTTCAGAACTTGTGCTCCTGTCAGGAGAAGCCTATCTTTTCATGTTCCTGTTCCTTTTTCAAATCCCATTTGGCAAATCAACCCTCTCCTTGGCTTGCATAGTAAAAGAATGAGCTGCAATGCGAGTTATCCAGCCTTACAGCTGTGTATCTGCGCCATTGTGGAAAAGAAGAAAATGGGAAAAACGGGGAAAAAAGCCACTTGCTCAGGCAGTCACTCATTTGCAGCATGTATTTATAGTGTGTTGTATTTGTGGGCCCTTAACTTTATGGCCACGTTTCTTCCTCTCAGCCAAGTATACTCGTCAGATCACTGGAGGGAATTCATACTGGGGTTTGATGGTTCTTACTCCACCTCATTTTTTCTCTCTCACTCTCGCTCTCTGGGCACCCTATTTCCTCCCCTCCTCCTCACAACCACCACCATCACCACGAACAACAGCCCTCCCCTTTCCCTCTCCCTCCCCCATCCTTCTATCCCAGCTGCCAGTGGAGTTGGCTGCCGTCCAGGATTCGGCAGATGGTTCAGTAATTAGGAGTGCATCTCTCCGTTCCCTCCTCTCTCCTACCCTCTTTTTTCCTCCCCTTTTCTCTCTCTTTAATCAAATTACAGAAGACAACTTGAGTCCATTTGGATATAAGTTTTCAGACACAGTTTGATACTAGATTTCTGTCTAGATTGAGAAGGATGCTGTAGTTCAGAACATTGGCATCTTCATATTCATTCTAATGTTGACTGAATCCAACAGCAGCTTCCAATATATGGTAACATCTCAATATGTTAAAAAGAGTGAATTATGTATCTGTAACCCATTCTCAGCATGTTTTATTTAATAGGATAGTACATAAAAAGCCTCAGTGAGATGGCAGACAGGACCCAATAAAATCACTGACACTGCACATTCAATACTTAATGTCTTAGTGCTGCTGCAAAAATGCTGCCACAGTCTGTTAATTGAATTAAGTAGTAAAACCAGATAGTAAAAAAAAGATTTTATAAAGATTCCTAAGATGGAGCCGTAAAGTTGAGCGCTGTGTTTAATTGGGTATTTAATGGATAAACATTATTTTTTTATATTAAAGTCTTAACTCAAAAGGGTCCATGCATTATATCGTGTTGACTAATTATTTGTTGTCTCGCTCATCAAAGCACAGAGAAGCTCATTTTAACTTTCCTTAGAATAAAAATGCCACACGTACACTTCTTGGGTTTATAGTTAGATCGACAATTCATCTTGTTTATTATAGTCATGTAAAATAATAAAATGCAGCTGAAAAGTTATCTCTCTATTTTTGTGTTTTGTGTAGGTTTATGCATCAGCCTCAGGAGAGGATTTTAACAGGGACAATGCTGGTTACATGGCCTCCAAGGCAGGAAATGTCTACCCACCACCATTCTACATGCAAGGTCAGTTTAACATGACTCGCCCTTAGCACCACCCCTTTATTGTGTTGTCTCACAACACTGTTTTTTTCTAGTTTAATCATTAAGGATCACAGTTTCATGTGCATCTTTGAATATTTTTTAATCTCGTTTTTAATTAAGTTTCCCACAATATCTTCCTGAATGTCTACATCTATAGGTGCTTTAACTGTGCTGAATGGTGCATCATAATGAAATGATCACTGTAATGTGACACATCTCATCTGTGGCCTTTATTGTCTTTTCATCTCCTGCGGCTGGTTATTCCTCACCCTCACCGCCTGACAGAAGGCCTCCACCCGCCCTCCGATCCATGGGGCTCTGCCGGGTCGATGGTTCAGCCTGGTTTTTCCTCCATGCTGAGCAACAACCCTCATCTGAACCAGCATGGTTCCTACTCAGCCATTAACCCCCAAGACAGACTGGTGAGCTTTTTTCATATACTGGACTTATTATATCTGTGTGTACATGTTTTAAGGTTTTTGACACTTTTTGAAAACTGTATCATTGGGCATTTTGTGCTAGTTGTATATTGAAATTCTTTTTGTGGTTTTGCTCTTTAGAAACGGCAGCCTCTACCCCTCTCTCCACAAAACTACCCCCTGCATGGCAGTGAGGTGAACAGAGCTCATCCTGCTGGCTTCCACTCCGGCTCCAGCAGCTTTGGTGTTTCCAACCACACACCCCCCATCGCTGGAAGTGACACCATCATGGGTAGGCTCTTTAATTTGTGTAATTACATTTGTAAGAGATGCTCTTATATTTTGATGAATGTAATTCTGTCACATATTCCTATTTTTCCATGGGTCAAAAATCCCACCAACACTGGGATGTTTGTGTCAAATTGGCATTCACACCTGGGTCAAATTACATTGCAAACAACATTTGTTCCAACGCTGACCAGCATTGAGTGGAAAACAACACGCTCAACAATACGATGCATGGTCATCTTCCTACTGTTGACACGTCAACATAGCCATGAATGTTTGAGGCTAACTTGGTTCTGCAGACCTTAGGAGAGCAGTCAACATTTTATGTTTTTTAACAATGGTATGGCTGTTAATTGATTAAGTGTTTGTAGAGGGTGCAACCAGAAGAGAATCCTGGGTATACCCACTCATTTTCATTGTGAAAGAGGCTATGCTTAAACTGATGTTGAGCATTCACTTCAATTAATCTGCTGTGTGCTTGTTGTCTATCAAGCCAATCGTGGAGCAGTACCTGGAAGTTCAGGGGATGAGATTGGAAAGGCCCTTGCATCAGTAAGTAAAGAAAATGCAAGAAATTGAAAGACACAAGACTTGACATTTCTGCAGCATATAGAATACAAAATAGCTCATTGTATTTCTGAGATTAACAACAAAAACCTCTATTTCCAGATCTATCCTTCAGACCCAAACAGTAATGCCTTCCCTCCATCCCCATCTACTCCCTGTGGATCACCTCAGGCTGTTTCAGGTGAGTGAAAACCTTCTGCAGTCATTTTCACCTGAGGCGTAAAAGCCATTTGGCTCTTTATTTGATCCATTCTTTGACAAATACATTGTTCTCATTCTGGCTGGGAATGTCGTAAAGTTACAACATAGCTCCATCTATTGGATTCAAAGTGGAAGTTAAACATATTTAAATTCAAAATGTTTGCATGGACCTTTATGTCCTATGAGAGATTCATAGGGCAGGTGTGATGGTGTTAGATCTGTCTTTTTATTGAATTCCTCATTTTTTGTATTCATACAAAGATACTTTTCTGTACATGAACTGAAAGTTGAACTGTGAGAATGCATGTCCACAACATAACCTCTTAATCTTTCAAACACACATAACTATTCAAATATAGCACAAGAGGAAGAGAAAATAAAAAGAAGGTGGGGTCGCTTCCCTATTTCTCTCCAGTCTTGCTCATCACACTTCACACATTAGACATTGCTGGCACATGATTGGTTGAAATCAAGATGAAGAGTTATGAACCTGGTGAGTATGGAAAAAAGGAAATAATACACCTCTAATTTTTAATGAAATCACATATTTGACTCAATTATCCACTATACCTGCCTATTTTGATATTTATTGTAAATATATTTAATTGGTAATATTTTGTAAATAAATGTGTTCATGTTTCCTTGCCTTCTTTTAGATCACATATTTCTCACAGTGTTGAGAAAACATTGTGTTCTATAATGCATTAAAAAACTGTCATCTTGTGCTGAATACCTCTCAGCTCACCCCCCATTCAAGCTTGTAGGAGATCTTATGGTTCCCCTCATTCATTTTGTAAAATGGAATAAGTTGTTAAGTTGATCTGTTCTAAGCTTCTATAAAAACATGATGGTATATTATAGTGGCCTTTGTGGACAGGACCTCCTGATGTAAATGTAAAGGGCTCATTCCAGGGTATCTGGATCTTTAAAGAATAAACATTCATCATATACTGTACACATTTTAGTTTTATCAACATGTCATTTGGAACAATTGAGGGAATACACAGACCTTCTGATTGTCTTCTTTACTCACCAGGCTCTGCATCCCAGTGGACTCGTTCCTCTGGCCAGGCCACACCTTCACCAAACTTTGACAGTGGGATCCAGTCCATGGTGAGTCATTCTACCTCTTTTTGTCTGTAACATAGAAACAAGAATATTGCTCAGGTCTTACAGAGATATGAAGCATGGTGGAAGTATATATCACCTTCTGCTTTGTCATTGTCCATTGTTTTTCACTCTGCAGCAGAGTAAAATGGAAGACCGTCTGGAGGAAGTCATCAATGTCCTGCAGCGCCACACCAACAGCCAAGGAGGCTCAGGATTGGCTGAAATGCACAATCTGCTGGCATCTGGTTTAGGGCTTCCTGCAGGATTCAATACTGCAACACTTGGACTGACCAGTCGTCTTCCTGGACTGGTGAGATAAATGAACAACAAATCTACCCATCGTTGCCTGCATGAAATTAGACTGTTATAGTTCTCACAGTGTTAGAGGGATATCTGTATTTTGGTGTGGATTTACCAAGTTAACAAACTTCTACAACGTCATTGAAAGATTTTGACATTGTCACCTCTCAGGTATCCAGTCACCATGAGGACTCTGTTGGTCTGCCCTCTAGTGGCGGACTTCTGCATGGTCCGTCTGTAACAGTGTCCCAGCAAGAAGGTTTTACTGGTAAGCTTTTCTTTTCTCTTGCAGAAAACTGTTGTTGCTGCACTGTGATGTAATACATAATGTTATTTTTGATGGGATGGCAGACGGATTGGAAGAGTTTTAGAGTTCATCCACTTGTCACAGAATCACCACTTAAATCGCAGTCCTTCAGAGTCCTCATGCAACAGTGTCTTCTGGTAAGATACTGAACTGCATGGACTCATGGTGTTGTTGTTCGTCTTCCTTACTTCCTGGTCATCATCACAAGTATGTTGCTATGTCAGACTTGAAGCATCAGTGACTCATCAGTGTAACTTACTGGGAAATTTGACACGGCATTTAAATAGCTGACTTCCCTGGGTGGAAAAAAGGAAGGGGGCACCCACAAATTTCAATGGGACAGAGGCTTTGCAGACTGTTTACCATTCATACATGTGCCAATGCTCCGTATTAATATGTGTGATCTGTGTGTGCAGGCCTTCCCAGCACTCTCAATCGCTCCGCTGCTTCAGAAATCAAGCAAGAAGATAAGGAGGACGATGAGAACTGCTCTGTTACTGACAAGTCAGAGGACGAGAAAAAAGACATGAAGGCCCGACTTCGAACGAGGTGTCAAAAATCGCCCTATTTTTTCTACATAATATTTATACTCAATAATCATTGTATAACATATCAGAGCATATAGTCCTGCAGTATTGTTGCATTATGTAGTTGAGGGTGATATTTTGTATACTTGTTTACATACATTGTACATTATAGTGCACAGATCATTTAGTGTCTACTGCAGACACTTGGCCATCCTTTTTAACAGACCCAATCGATTTATTACCAAATTAGTTCTCATCTCATCAATTTATTGTTAAGTTGTGTAGCTCTGAATCCGACCTACTGTTACATATTTGAAGACTAATATGAAATTACTATCATGTAAGTAAACCTTATCTGATTGATTTACTATCAACTTTTAGAGATTGTTTGAGTTGTTGATATTATTTGTAATAGTTGGTACTTAGCCAAAGGTGAATCATTTCCAGTGAATTGTACCCAAAACTGTTCCTTCCCTCCCTTTTCATCTGTCATTGGTTCCTTAGTAGTCTGGCTGATGAGGATGACGATGAGGATCTGCCAGTGGAAATTAAGGTGGAGCGGGAGAAAGTGCGGCGAATGGCAAACAACGCCCGTGAGCGGCTTCGTGTGCGGGACATCAACGAGGCTTTTAAGGAGTTGGGCCGCATGTGTCAGCTCCACATGAGCAATGAGAAACCACAGACCAAATTGATCATACTGCAACAGGCTGTTAACATTATACTCAACCTGGAGCAGCAAGTTCGAGGTCAGTGGGTGTCCAGGGAGGAAGGATAAAGAGGGGAAAGCATCTCTTCAGGAAGCAAAAACCTCCACACAGCTTCACTTCCTCACTTTTGACATGTTCTGTTTGTCAGATAACATCTTTGAAGTTACTTGTATGTGATAGTTTTACTTACGTTACATACTTTTACCTTCTCAGCTCTCATGAATTTAAGCAATACATATTTTCCATTGAATCATCCAACTGCTCAAACAGTAACATGTGAGAAAGAAATGAAGCTGTGTGGGTATTTTTCAGACATGCTCATTCTCCAGCTTAGCTCATTTTCTAAGGTTGTCCTCTGGTAAAACATACAGGATGGCTGTTTGTACAGATGTGTCACCCTGTCTCACAGCTACCTGTCTGTCTTCATTTTGAAAATGTTTACATGTCTGTCTTCCGCTTCCTTTGATTGGATTAACATCTTTTCGTTCAATCATTTGCTAAGTAAACCTCATTAAGGACCAAGTCATTTTAATCTTAAATAGTAATGGCTTAACCTTTGACCCATACATTTTGTCTGTGCATGAGAGCAGGGTTCTCCGTAGTTACGTGTATTAACCCATCTTCCGCTTTGTTGCTGTGCCTGTGCTGCAACAAACTTACATTTCTTCATCCTCTGCCCTTTACCCCTGTCCTTTCATCTTGCTCCTACAGATGGCAACAGTGATGCTCTACGCCTCACATGCAGATAAATACATCTCCTTCTACTGATGTATTTAGCACAGTGCCTTCAGTCTCTGTCCCCTTATCTCTGTGGCTCTTTATATGCACTGTACTTGGCAGAGGGTGCTGCTTCCTCTCTCTCCCTTTATCTCACATCTTCTCTCATTTTGCTGGACGGTCACAACATCCCCACGACTTCCACACTGGACCCCAATGACCACAACGAAAATAAAATCCAAACTTTGTGGTTTGGCTCGAGGAAAGATTGGAGACCCAGTCACTCTAGAATCTGGTCTTGGCTTAAATGAAGCTCGCTCAGTTTTGCTCCCTCTCCCTCCCACTCCACTGGGATCTTCTTCAGAAATGTCATCTCATTTTGGAATAAGATCTTGAAGTTAGCATTATAAGCTCCCAAATTCAAATGATACCACAACCATTCTGTAGAGGACAAACACCTAGGCATAGGTTTATTCTGTAAGTCAAAACCAGTTCAACAATTTTTAGCCTAGATCCAACAAGGGCTGTGATTTGGGTTTGTTAACCAGCCCTCCCAACCCCACCCCCACCCCCCAAACCTCCTGCAGTGTTGTCTCTGTGACTGATGAAAACCTCACTGCCGAGGAGAAGGAGCAGAGGGAGCGTGAGCGCCGCCTTGCCAACAACGCTAGGGAGAGGGTGCGAGTTCGAGACATTAATGGAGCCTTCAGAGAGCTGGGCAGGATGTGTCAGGTCCACCTGCAGAGCGACAAGGCCCAGACAAAGCTGGTGATCCTGCAGCAGGCGGTCCAGGTCATCCTGGGCCTCGAGAAGCAGGTGCGAGGTAGGTTGGCCAAACGTGGAGTGGTCCAATCATCCCAAACCCCATACAACCAACCTCTCATCAGTCTGGGATTGAGGACACAAGCCTCTCGCATTGAAATCTCATCTAATGAGTAACGTCTACTTTGCGTTTCTCTTTGCTTTCCTCTCTGATCACACTGAATGATATGAAAGGTGAAGGGAGACAGTTGGAGGTAGAGCATCCCTGCTGCCAAAACCCTGCACTTCTCAGCACTTTTCATTTCCTGTCCTGCTTTTCATTCCCCTGTCTACTTTGGCATCTTCAAATCTCTGCCTCAATGTCTGATAAGATATATCAACAAAAGCTTGATGATATATAGATTGAGGTGCATCATTACCAATGATCATAATCCACGTATGTTTCATTTTTCTCAAAGAGCGTAATTTGAACCCAAAGGCCGCCTGCCTCAAACGGAGAGAGGAGGAGAAAGTGTCGGGTGTGGATCCTCAGATGCAGCTTGGTGGGGGTCACCCTGGTTTAGGGGGAGATGGACACAACCCTGTTAGCCATATGTAATTCTCAGGTCAGTCTTCAGAATGTTTGTTTTGTCTGTAAGATAGGTCAATGACCAGTATCGTTTTAGCAGCCCATGAAAGGCTTTGTTTGTAAGATGGTTGAAGATGATAGAGAGGGATTACTTCTGTCCGAGTATATACAGCTTTTTGGGGAAACTCGGTTACGTCATGCCTTTACAAGTGTTTTCAGAACATTCATATTAATATTATTCTCTTCTTCTTTTCCAGTTCCTGTTGATTGTGCAGCCCTTTGAACACGTGGCCTTAATCCATCATCGTCATGCATCTCAGTGTGTTAAGCAACTTATGAAACACATTTGACACACACATGCACACTTATGCACACACACACACATGCACACATGCACACACACACCTCATTACTAACAAGTGGCCACATTCCTGATGAAGAAGCACACATCCAGAAAGAGACATAAAGTTATTTTACTCTTTACACAAATGAACTTTGAACCAAGGACATTGGTTTGGAGACTGGAAAATGGACACGATTGATGACATTTTTGTGATCATGTTTTTTTAAGACGTAAATCACTTTACATGTTGGGAGCAAAAATTGTTTGGATCAAATAAAACTTTTGGATCAACTGTTCACGTGAGCAGAGTTAGGATTCGCATTGATGGATAATTATTGGCATTCCCATCTAAAAAGAAGGTCTTACTTCTGCAGGAGCAAAGACGGACATCTGAGTTTATGTTGCGGCTGAACAAATACCTGTGTAAAGAAACAGGCCCGATGCATAGTGTTTGATTAAGATGAGAAACAGTCATCATTACTATCCTCAAATGCGACGACTGATGGTCCTGGTGTGGAGTCACAGAGCCGACTCCTATTTTTGATATGCTGATGATCTTGGCTGTATTTTCTTTTTTCTTGCTTCGGATGAAAAGGTGCCACAGTTAGTGACTCGTGTGGTGGGAAATATTTCTTTTTACCTCTGGA
>JAFBJT010110729.1:0-16757 GCA_016785325.1 Chascanopsetta lugubris | reverse complement strand
GGTGACGGTTACGGTTCGGGTCAGGGTTAGGGTCAGGGTCAGGGTCAGGGTCAGGGTTAGGGTCAGGGTCAGGGTTAGAGTCAGGGTTAGGGTCAGAGTTAGAGTCAGGGTTAGGGTCAGGGTCAGAGTTAGAGTCAGGGTTAGGGTTAGGGTCAGAGTTAGAGTCAGGGTTAGGGTCAGAGTTAGAGTCAGGGTTAGGGTCAGAGTTAGAGTTAGGGTCAGAGTTAGAGTCAGGGTTAGGGTCAGAGTTAGAGTCAGGGTTAGGGTTAGGGTCAGAGTTAGAGTCAGGGTTAGGGTTAGGGTCAGAGTTAGAGTCAGGGTTAGGGTCAGAGTTAGAGTCAGGGTTAGGGTCAGGGTTAGGGTTAGGGTCAGAGTTAGAGTCAGGGTTAGGGTCAGGGTTAGGGTCAGAGTTAGAGTCAGGGTTAGGGTCAGGGTTAGAGTCAGGGTTAGGGTCAGGGTCAGAGTCAGGGTTAGGGTTAGGGTCAGGGTTAGGGTCAGGGTTAGGGTTAGGGTCAGAGTTAGAGTCAGGGTTAGGGTTAGGGTCAGGGTTAGTGTTAGGGTTAGGGTTAGGGTCAGAGTTAGAGTCAGGGTTAGGGTCAGAGTTAGAGTCAGGGTTAGGGTCAGGGTCAGAGTTAGAGTCAGGGTTAGGGTTAGGGTCAGGGTTAGGGTCAGGGTTAGGGTTAGGGTCAGAGTTAGAGTCAGGGTTAGGGTCAGGGTTAGAGTCAGGGTTAGGGTTAGGGTCAGAGTTAGAGTCAGGGTCAGGGTCAGAGTTAGAGTCAGGGTTAGGGTTAGGGTCAGGGTTAGGGTCAGGGTCAGGGTTAGGGTCAGAGTTAGAGTCAGGGTTAGAGTCAGGGTTAGGGTTAGGGTCAGAGTTAGAGTCAGGGTTAGGGTCAGGGTTAGAGTCAGGGTTAGGGTCAGGGTTAGGGTTAGGGTCAGAGTTAGAGTCAGGGTTAGAGTTAGGGTCAGAGTTAGAGTCAGGGTTAGGGTCAGGGTTAGAGTCAGGGTTAGGGTCAGGGTTAGGGTTAGGGTCAGGGTTAGGGTCAGGGTTAGGGTTAGGGTCAGAGTTAGAGTCAGGGTTAGGGTTAGGGTCAGGGTTAGGGAGCAGCTCATGTGGATGATAACTAAGATGCCAAGTTCACAAAACCCAAGATTTTTATCTTCTAACCCCACAAATCAGTATTTCAAACGAGTCAGTCGCTCTCCGCCTCCGTGTTTCTCGCTCCGTCTACGTGCACCATTTTAAAACGATTTCCACCTGGTGGAGCGCAGTGCATTCTGGGATATGGTAGACCGCTACGTCCACATCAATCCACACGCGCGCACCTCCAGTGTCCTGTGAAATGAGACGGACTAGTCGCGCGGCTGTGACGTCAGCGGTCTCCAGATTTGAGACAGTCTATATATGGAGCTGCAGCGGTGTCACATGGTCAAGGTTGTGAGCTGGGGGGCAGAGCTTCAGGTTTATCTTGAGTTGAAGTACTTCTCTCCTCTCTTCAGGTATCTGGTGACAGAAGGACAGATCACTGAACTCTTCCTCCTCACCTTCATCGCCATGGTTGCCATGGTGATGTATCAGCGCCGTAAAGGCCTCAGGTCGGACAGCAACGGCCACTTCCTGTTCTGTACCTTTGCTGTGACTCTGCTCCTGGTGGCGCTGTGGGTTATTTACCTGTGGAACGACCCGGTGCTGCGCCACAAGTATCCTGGACTGCTCTATGTTCCAGAGCCCTGGTCATACTACACGCTACATGTCAACAACAACAACAACCACTGACATGCAGTGTGTGTGTGTCCCTCACCAATAAGAGTTTCCATAACTTTGTTGTCTTTGATCATTGTGACATTAAACCTGTTTATTTGTGACGTTGCATCGAGTCACATGACAAACAGCAGAGATGATGTTAATTCACTTTACACAAAAACATTTATTCTGAAATACTGAAAATGACTCAATGTAAAACCAAGTGGTTGATAATAAAAACAATAATAGTGAGAAGAAGAAGAAACACATAAACATCAAATGAACCAATATTCAAGTAGAAGTGGGCGTGGCTCTGCCAAAACCCGACCTGAAACGTCTGGAACCTGCGAGGCCTCGAGCACCAAGAGTTTCTGCACATGCACTTTTTATATTTACACTGATGTTAATGCAGGAGGAGTTAGGGTCAGGGTTACCCCCTGCTGTTTAAGAATAACATGACTGAATTCATTTTTCACCTCGGTTCACTTCTGTCGTCACGTCTGGATTTTTTGATGAGTCATTTCATCACTAAGTAAAAATACAGCTGTGTCACGGCTACAGGTGAAGGTGTAGCTGTAACATGAATCAGATAATGAGTTATTTAATGAGCTTGTTCCACATTGAACAACCTGGGAGTTTCCTGTGTTTCAGTCTGTCCACACTGAGGCGCTGTGGAACATGTGTACCGACAATCGGATGGTTGTCTACAGACGTGATGACGCAGGTTTACATCATTTTACAGTTTAAGGAGAACTTTCCACTTTACTTAGCACCACATCTCTGACAGGAGGATACTTTTCATTCAGGTCAGATGCTTTAATAATAATATTAATAATAATAATAATAATAAAAATGAGTGCAAACAGATGTTTACATTCCTGTTGTTAAATCTAAACTTGGTTTTCAGCCTCTTTTAAAATCAGACGTGAGCTGCAGCTTCGACTTTTAGTGGCGACAAATAAAAAATGAGTAAACGGCTCAGACGTGTCGTCGCCCTGAGGTTCAGCCTGCGTCACAGTGACCTGACCTGTGATTGGTTGATTTGTTTCACCTCAGCGCCGATACATGCTAACAGGGCGGGAACCATATCCACAGGTCTGACAG
Organism: Chascanopsetta lugubris; assembly: GCA_016785325.1. NCBI lineage: Eukaryota > Metazoa > Chordata > Actinopteri > Pleuronectiformes > Bothidae > Chascanopsetta > Chascanopsetta lugubris. The sequence continues at coordinate 13,912 of JAFBJT010110729.1, read as the reverse complement.
CACTGAGCTCGAACGTTCGCCAGGTGACAGCGACCCAGCACACGGAAGGTGTGGCAGAAACGAACGGTCTGACGGTCACGCCCACATACCGCTCCTGAAAGAGAGAGAGACGGAGGGAGAGACACAGGGAGAGACGGAGAGACAGATGGGGAGAGAGAGAGAGACAGAGAGAGGTTGAGGTTTCAAAGTCCCTTTATTGGGCCACTTCAAGGAGATCAAAACAAAAAAAATGCAGTAAAAGGGAAAGAAAAAAAAAGGCAGGAGCAAAAAAAAATCTTTCACCGTCAGACAGGAAAAAACAATCAACGCAAACATCCAATTCTTAATTCATAACATGAAAGATATCTCCCCATCCTTTCCCATAGAACACAACACGCCCCCTACAGCCCACAAATTGATGAAGTCCTGTAGCTGGTCCATCGTTTTATAGTAGACGTGTTCTAGCCGCGATTTCAACAGTCCCTTAAAAACCGGCACCAAGTCCACACACCGAGAATTCTGGGTCTTGCTCCTCGTGTCAGCCAGATGGCCAACTTTGCAGCCCCAGATGAAAAGTTCAACATAGTGCAAACAAATGTTTCTTTAGCCTGATATTTTTGGCTAAAAATGAAAGAAGCAAGTGAAAAAGTCCGCCCAAAATCCTGTAAAAGTCTTTTTAGCCGCGCAAACAGCAAATCCAGTCTCGGACACTCAACAAAAATATGTGCAAGGCTTTCAGACCGCGAACAGAACAAACACTCCTCTCCCAGCCCAGGATCAATTATATATATATATATATATATATATATATATATATATATATATATATATATACACACACACAGATATATAGTCTGTTGTTTGTATGACGTCAGTCTGTTGACATTCATGTTTACATTGTTGCAATATTTCAATGTGTTGCTCAGACTGTTCAGAGCAGGTGTGTATCGTCATCGTGACGTCACACAGGTTGTTTGCCCGATGATCGATCCGTTTCCGGCGAAATGACAGAGATCAGACATTTGATCCTGAGACAAACAGACGGACGTTGATCAGTCAACCGGAGGTGGATCAATGAGGAAAGTGACCAACTGACCCAGGTTGTTTCGGTTGCCCAGCGGCTCGACGTGAAGCTCCGCCTCCTTCGCGACCGACACCGTCTCCACCTTCTTGCGGTAGATCTTGAACTGGGAGTCGGGCTTGAAGACGCACCCGTCCCGGTCCGAGTCCTGATTCCGGCTCGGACACTTCCACAGTTCACACTGCGGCTCCCCGTCCGCCGGCAACCCGACAACCGCGACGTCACAGTCGGCCCGACGGCAGCACGCCTTCCGGCAACTCTCTGGGTCCAACGGCATCGGGGTTCCGAGACTGAGTCCGAACTCGCGGTCCACGCCTTGATCCGGATCAATGGACAGGTCAATACAGTCCGTGGCCAAACCGGAGCCAAGCGGGAGACAGACGAGGAGGACAACGAGTGTGTGGAAGTCCCTCATTGTCTCTTACGAAGACCTGAACCCGAATCCGAACCTTTATCTGAACCTGAATCCGAACCTTTATCTGAACCTGAATCCGAACCTTTATCTGAACCTGAACCTGGACGTGGATCTGGACCTGAACGACTCGGTGCCGGAGCTGCGCAGGAACAAAGAGCCTCTTCCGCGTTCACAGCTTTTTGTCGCAGGTTAAAATGACTTGAGCTACAGGTGAGGTCACAGGAGCCACGCCCACCTGACGCCCGCCCACTGTCCTGTGCGACACACACACACACACACACACACACACACACACACACACCGTGGTGAGAGATGATGATCAGTGTGATTAGTTGACTCCAGTCTGCAGTTTGACTCTGACTTTGTTTACATTCCAAACTCAAATGACAAACAACATGTTTATTTGTCTTTACATTCTTTATCTTTAATGTTCATCCAAAGTGCGTCAGTGCTTTTCAAAATAAAACATGAAAATAAAGTCACGCTCCGAGGAGGGGGTCGAAAAAACAAACGTATGTCCCGAAGTCTTCTTCATTCGCGATCCACCAGGGGGCGTCTCAGACGGACACTGAACTGACCTGGAACACACACACACACACACACACACACACACACACACACACACACACACACACACACACGCACACAGTTTTATCTTGTGTACATTGCCGCAGGGATCCTCGGATTCCCTCCTTCTTACTTTGTTGCCATGGAAACCGGGTCCCAGGATCAGTCCCACCAGTGAGTTGAGTATGTTCGCCGCGCAGAGCAGCGTCTGCAGCCCACTGGCTCCGCCCATCACACTGAAGAGAACCACGTTCCACTGGACCACTGCCCGAGGCTGCAGACACACTCCGGACCACAGGGTGGCGTTGTACAGGTAACTGGTGTGACTGAAGCACAGAGGAGGCACATGAGAGAGAGAGAGAGGGAGAGAGAGGGTTTCTGTGTGTGTTGGTGTGAGTGTGACTCACCTGTCCTGTAGGGGGCGCAGCGGGACCCCCCACAGGGGGCCAGTGGTTGTGTTGTAGAGACAGAGGGGCCCCTGGACCAAACCAGTGACACTGACCAGGCAACAGGAGCCGGCGGCCAGTACACATCCTGCTGAGTTCAGCACCTGACACACACTCTGGGACACACACACACACACACACACACACACACACACATGTTTCTAAACTCACTCAGTCCCTCCCCCAGTCTCATAGACCCCGGTCCGTGGACCCTCAGCTCACCTGACCCCTGAAGGCACAGAACCCTCTGGTTTTACTGCTGCGAACAAACGAGCGGGCCCCCAAGAGAACCTGGCACCAGAGAGATCAGTCAACACCACACACACACACACACACACACACACACACACACACACACACCATGACACCTGATGCCCAGAGACCTGAGGCCCACCTGGCCTCCCTGGTCACGTGACCTTCTAACAGGAAGCTGATCTTCAGCTCAGGGAGCAGCAGCAGGACGTTGGACAACATGCAGAGGACGGCCAATGGGACGAGAGCCACGCCCACACACCGCAGACACCTGGACACACACATCTGTTCACATGACAACACCATCAGACACAGTTAGGCTCCACCCACGTCTTCAATCCGAGGAGGTTTGTCATCGCTCCTCATTAGAGTCCTGATGTTGTGTTACACTGTGCGTGTGTGTGTGTGTGTGTGTGTGTTAAAGTATCTTTCACTGTGTGCGTGTGTGTGTTACAGTATCTTTCACTGTGTGCGTGTGTGTGTGTGTTACAGTATCTTTCACTGTGTGAGTGTGTTAAAGTATGTGTGTTACAGTGTGTGTGTGTTAGTGTGTGTGTGTATATGTGTTACAGTGTATGTGTGTTACAGTGTGTGTGTTGGTGTTACAGTCTGTGTTACAGTCTGTATGTGTGTGTGTTAGTGTGTGTGTGTGTTAGTGTGCTGCAGTGCGTGTGTGTGTGTTAGTGTGTGTTACAGTGTGTGTTAGTGTGTTACAGTATGTGTTCCAGTGTGTTATTGTGTGTGTTACAGTGTGTGTTAGTGTGTAAGTGTGTTACAGTGTGTTGGTGTGTTGCAGTGTGTGTGTTATAGTGTGTATCGTCTGTTTAAGCTCAGGAAGTTTACTGGTTGTTTATTTGCAGTTATTAATTGAAATAATTTTTTTTCTTTTCATCTTCTTCAAATTAACCCAAAATAAACAACACATTTAAAGGTGCAGTGTGAGATTTCCCTCATTTTTGTCTCTTCAAAAAATGTGACAATACAATCACATACGGACAACTTAATGAATGTGTGTTCACCTAAAACTTTTATTTTTCCCCCATTCCCCTTAAATGAGCCCTTTAATGTATATTTACATGAGGAGCGGCTCCTCTGTACGGGGGCGGCCATGTTTTTACAGCAGTAAAAGTGCCCGTATTAAACATCTTTAGTTTTAATAACTGAAATCGACCACAGCTTCTCCTGCACATTCAGAAAGGTGAGGTTGAGGTGACGGATACAACTTCACCTCTGGAGGTCACCACATCTTACACACTGCACCTTTAACAAAGAAAACTATTTTTGGAGGATTCCAATAAAGTGATGATTTTAAAGTGGGATGAAGAGAAAGAGACTCACCGTGACGAGCAGCTGATCGGCGTCTGAGGAACAAACGTTCAGAAGGTCGGTGGAACGTGCCCACGTCTCTGTGGAAACAGGAAGTGTCCCGACGTGACTAAGACCCCAAGCACCTCTCCATCCTCGTGATCCAGATGTGTCTTTACACATGCCATCTTGAGGAACCTTAAATTGTCATCATAATCAAAGTCGTGTGATCATACGGTGACGTAAGGTCAGAGGTCACTGACTCATATGTGTTCACTTCCTGTTTTTGAATTTGATTCTTTTAGAAAACACAATGTCACAGCGCACCATGACTCAGCGCGTCCACCAGGTCTGATCCCGGAGTTGTTGGTGTGATGAGCGTCACATGTGAATCACATGTGAATCACACGTGAATCACATGACCAGAGCGACCACAGAATCTGTGCGACCAAACCGTTGATTTATAAAATGTTTGCGTGCGCACATGAACTTTGACCTGAGCCATCGTCGGGAGGTGCAGACGTTCAGAGGACACAAATCTACATGTGACCAAAGAATCTTTATTTTCAGTTTATTATGCAGCAAACAGCAGCGCCCCCTGCAGGTAGTAATATTCAGACTCTCCTGTGATGAATGGAATCAATGGGACTTAAACGAGTCGCACGACTTCCTGAACGCAGCCCGAAGAGGCTGTGGAAGTTTTGACGATTTTTTGTTGAATAAAAAAAAAAACATAAAAGAGAAAAAATAAAAGTTTCTGAAAATTTCAACCAAATCAGTTCAGTGAATAACACGCGCAAACACAGCGACACCAGCAGAGGGCGTCACTTCAAACATCCTCACACCATCATCCCTCTGGGGTCGAAGATAGATAGCACAGTAAAATCACCAGAAGGTGGCGCTCTCTCAGATCAGGAGCACCTTCAGCTGTTCAAAGGAAACATGTCAGTCAGGGTGGTCTGTTTGTGCCCCCTGCCGGAGGAGGAGGATGAAGAGGAGGAGGAGGAACTCCTCCTTTTCTTGCTCACTTTCCTGGGCGTGGCCACATCGTCCTCCATCTTGGCCCGTGCGGTGTCTCGGAGCGCGTAAGCGTCAGCGGATCCTTTCCGTCTGTCGGTGGAGTTCACTCTCTCCTGGCGGTCGAGCTCTCGCTGCAGCATCAGGGCGAAAAGCCGATCCTCCTCTTCCTGTTGCTGCTGCTGGCGATTTAGCGACTTAGACTCCGCCCCCAGAGGGCGGCCGGAGGAGGCGGGGCAGCCCGGCTCGTAGGGCAGCGCGTCTTGGTCTCGAATCTCCAGCTCGCGGTTCGACCTCTTGGTTGACGCAGATCGTCCGTCACCCATGACGACCACATTCTCCTGAAATGACACCGACACTCAGCCACGCCCCCTGCTGTTCAGAAACGGGATCTGCCCCAATCACCTTCAAACGTCGTTATTCAAATTCAGGGCTCTGCCTAAACAATGGAAGGAGGGCGCCGCGCCATTACCTCACCGTTGTAGCGCCATCATACACGCCCCCCCCCCCCCCCCCCCCCCCCATCATACACGCCCCCCCCCCCCCCCATCAACAAATCAACATCCTACTCCAACTTCCTGGGGAGAGACCTCCGATGATCTGGTCTGATACTAAATCATTTATAATTAATCAATCAAATTCTATTTTAATTGTGAAACAACATGGCCTCTGTCTGTCACTCTGATGGACCGTCGCACCCGCCACCTACCGAACTGACCTTGTTGTTGTTGTTGCCGTTGGAGGCGGAGCCACAGTCTGACGGTGTCTTTGAAGAGCTCGGACTAAAGAACCTGAAACAACAAAAAGAGCTTTACTGTGTGAAATCACTTTATAGATCTACAGGTGGCGCTGTGTCGTCCCACTCACTTCTCAATGGGCCCCACCTCCCTTTTCCTCTGGGTGGGAGGAGCCACAGGTGAGTTCTGAGGATGATTCAGCAAATATTAAAACCAGCCAACCACTGCGCGTCTGAGGTGACCGAGTGAAATCAGAACACAGACCAGCTGATCACTGAGGAGATGAGCCAATCGCTCGTCTTCTTCTCGCCGCCTGCTCTCCTCCGCAAGCTCCGCCTCTTCCTTCGCCAGCAGCCCCTGGATAAAGGCCTCGCTCTCCCTCTGCTCCTCCTCCTCCCTCACTCGCCTCTCCTCGGTCACCTGACACACACACACACACACACCGTCCAGCGTTTAATTTTCATCCGACTCATCGTCAGAGCTTTGATTGACAGCTCGATATCCTGAAACACATTCAGTCAACGATGAACTGAAACTGACCTTCATGACCTCGTCCTCGTATTCCTGACGCAGTTCACCTGGAAGACTCACTGAGGGAACACACACCGACACTACACACACACACACACACACACGAGGCCAAATGTTGAAACATGGTGTCCATCCCTTTAGACAGGCACAGACTGTCTCACAGACACAGGAGTATTATGGGCTGTCTTACAGACACTGTACCTCCCAGGTCGTCCTCGTTGTCCTGACCCCTGAGGCGGCGCTCACACTGCTGAGGGAAGCAGATCTGGATCCGACGCCACAGGTTCTGGTCCACCAGCGATTTGTTCCTACTGTTCCGACGAGCCCACGATGAAACTCGCTTCCTGCACATCGGACAACACAAGGTCGACTTGTCCACCGTTTCCAGGAAACACACCTGAGACAGAGACAGAGACAGAGACACCTCGAGCTGATGTCGGGACAGAAACACAGTCATAGCCTGTCACTGTCATGTAGAACATGGGTGTCAAACTCTGGCCCGCGGGCCAAATTTGGCCCGTAGTGTAATTATATTTGGCCCGCGAGGCAATTTCAAATTAATATATAGAGCTGGCCCCCAGGCGTCTGGCTTGGGCACATCAGAGTAGATCAGTGTGTCGCAAAATGAGCAGTAAATACATTTTCTATGCACTTTTTCTTGCTACTCCAAGGCCTGAATAGTTTATTTATTCATAGTTATGTTTTTTTATTTTCAAATTTATTAGCCTGTGTAAGAAGCTAATTTTGACATTTATCTCAGAAGGCTGCAAACAGAAAGGAGGCATTCAATTATTGAAATTTTATTCAATATGCCATTGATATGTTTTTTTTATTATTATTATTACTACTATTGTTATTATTAGTAGTATTATTAGCAACTCGATTTTGCACGCCTGTACTTTTAAGTTATATAAGCCTTGCTTGTTCAATATTCATTGTTAATCAAAACTTATTTGGTTCCATATTAAAAGGTTCATTTGTTCAACCTTGGCCCGCGGCTTTGTTCAATTAAAAATTTTGGCCCACTGTGAATTTGAGTTTGACACCCCTGATGTAGAAGGACAGTCCAAACAAAATGGACGCCGTGGAGACGAGAGGAAGAAGCAGGTGTCCCACATCTGTGTCCCTCAGAGACACTCAACAATGTTCTGAAGGAAACAGACGCCACTGGAAACTGGAAGAAGCTTAAGATCAACTGCAAGCTCTCCTGGTGTGTGTGTGTGTGTGTGTGTGTGTTACCTTGCAGAAGGTGTGTGTACAGGGCAGTGTCACAGGTTCGATATAGATTTCCAAACAGACAGGACACCGACAGTCGTCCAGACACAGTGGAGCAACATCTCCCTCCTCTGACACCGGAGACACCCCCCCCTGCTGTGACGTCATCTGAATAAGGAAGGAAGTCGCCTGTGGATGACAAATTAGCTGATTGGTGTTCAAACACCTGAGGTACGTGGTGTCGTTTCCATGGTAACTTCACATTTATGATGCATCACGTGCTGACACGTCACAAACAGGCGGGCGAGTCAAATTCATCTTTCTTATTCCGTCGTTGGGTTAGGGTTAGGTCACCCTATGACGTCATCAATAAAGTTCGTGTAATAAAGGTAAGTTGTTCGTGTCGGAGGTTCTGGACTCGACCTGATGGCGGTACCAGGTCCGGGACGTGACGTCACGACAGAAACGTCCAAACGAAGTTAGCGTTTAGATCAAACACCTCACCGCTTCCCACACAACTCGCCTGTTTGTGCCGCTTCAACTGTTAGCTAACGTTAGCTTCAGGCTAAGAGCTAACCCCAACACACAAGGCTCTGTGACGTCAATCTCTGCGCAGACACGTCGGAGCTGCTCGGCCCAGTTCAGCGTCTCATCCCGGGCTTCGTGTCCTCACCGCCGCGGTACCACCGGGAAGAACCGAGGGAGAACCGTGTGTATCGCAGCTCGGCCTGTTGGCATCGAGAACCCGCGCGCTTGGATCAATGGTTTGGAGCAGACTGAGAGCTTAGTGCGCATGCGTGTCAGAGACAGTGCTGCCTTCAGGAGCGTCGTAAATTGTGAACGTTTACATTAATTTTTTGTTTTACGATTACCTCATCTTAACAAATATAAATATCTTAATTTATTTCAATTTATTCCATGAAAGACACATTTATTCAACAGGTTTTTTTCCAGTTCTGTTCATGTTCTAGATAAAACTAGTGTTTTTTCATCATCATCATCATTATCCTTATCATCACTATTATTGTCATTTTCATTTTTAGCATTATTATTATTATCATTATTGTTGTCATTTTCATATTTTTGCATGATTCTTATAGTCATCATTATTACTATCATTATCATTTCTTTGCATTATTATAATATTAGTATCAATCATCATCATTATTACCATCATTGTAATTTTTTTGCATCATTATTATTATCATCATCATTACTACTATCGTTATCATAATTATTGTCATTTTCTAGCATGATTATTATTATCATCATCACTGTTATTATTATCATTATCATTATAAGGTGTTATCAGCTGGATATGGTAACTACGGACAAGATTTGGTGCAGTAAAAGTACAGGGTTATATTTAAGTTGATCATTTAAATATTTGTTCTCTTCATTTTTATTCAGATTGAACATGATTCAGAGCAACAGATGGTTCCGATATCAAAGACAATAAAAGACTGCAAATAATGATAAAGAGATGAAAAGAATAAACAACTGTTGATACAGATTCAGAACTAAATAAAGATCATTGTGGATTCAAAAGATTAATCAGTAAATAAAGATGGTTGAAGCACCGACCTTCAGTTTAACAAAACTAATGAAAGTCTCTCACTTACAAATGCTGCCATCTTGTGGTGATGACATCCTTTACAGCCGGGGTCTGGGCAGCAGTGGATCAGAGGACGAAACCAACTGCAGTTAGGCCCCGCCTACTCAGTCTCTGGACCAATCCCCAGTCAGTCCTAGCCGTCAGTCACGAGCCTGTGTTTAAATCATCGAGACCAGACTCGAAGCAAACCGAGGAAAGAGGGGGCTCAGTGGGCGCCGAAGTCTTGTTGCCATGGGAACTGGTCCCTCTGTTTGCCGGCGGGCTGCTGGACGTCAGAGCCGCGCTCTTCACAACGGTGTTTCTTGAGCTGCCGGGAGTCGGAGAAGCCCTGAGCGCAGCGCTGGCACGAGTACAGTTTCACGCCGGTGTGAATCTGCATGTGAGACTTGAGCTGGTTGGACTGTCTGAACTTCCTGCAGCACACCACGCACTGGTAGGGCTTCTCTCCGGTGTGCACCAGCAGGTGGCGGTGGAAGTTCTGAGGGGTCCGGAACTCCTTGCCGCACTGTTGGCAGCGGTGAGGCTTGACTCCGGTGTGCAGCAGCTGGTGCTGCTTCAGCTGAGACGACAGCAGGAAACCTTTGTGGCAGACGGCGCAGACGTGCGGCCGCTCGCCGCTGTGCTGCCTCATGTGGTACAGGTACATGTGGCGCAGGTGGAAGGACTTGCCGCAGGCGTCGCAGGTGAACTCCTTGTTCTCGGCGTGGCTCTTCTCGTGCGTCCTCAGGGTGGTGCTGCTGCTGAAGCTCTTCAGACAGATTTTGCAGCAGAAGGGTTTGGCGCCGCTGGGCCTGCGCCTCCCGCCCCCTCGCTCCGCCGCTGCATCGCCTGCGCGCTCTTTGCGCTGGTGAACCAGCTGCTGGTGCTTCTGCAGCTGGCAGTTGTAGAAGAAGGTTTTCCCACACAGGTCGCACATGAAGGGCTTCTCCACGCCGTGAACCAGCATGTGGGTCTTCAGAGCCCACGTCCCGGTGAAGCCTTCTCCACACTGGTCGCACCTGACACACACACAGAGGAGTCACATCGTCACACACACGACAAGAGTGAACCCACGACCCTGAGCTCAACCCTCTGAAAGCTGCTGGCGCTCATTCAAAGCCCTGAGTTTGACCGTTCACTTTCCAACCCTCCGTCTCATTTCCCCGACACAAAGACCCACGGATGATTGGACGGATTTAACTCCACCCACGGTCCAATGGCTTTCATCTCTGGAAAAACCTGCGAGTGACATTTCGTTGCCAGCCCCAACTCTCGCAAGTCCAGTTGATGATTCTGTGTTGAAGCTCGGCTGCGTGTGGCGGCGAGACCAGCAGAGCTGTGATTGGTCCACTCTGCATTTCCTGCAGACGGTGTCCTGGCTCCGCCTCCTCGCTCGACACCATCAAATCTCAGCTGCTCAGAAACTGAGAGGCTTCAGCGCAAACCACTGCTTCTACTCTGCGCCCCCTGGTGGCAGGGCAGCGCGACGGCAGCGCGACGCAGGCGACAACACAGAAGCATCGACTGGGCTGAACCTCCGAGACCGACTGGCCTGCCGGGTGGGACGGTGGGGATCACCTGAAGGGTTTCTCTCCGTTGTGCAGACGCAGGTGTCTCTGCAGGTTGTACTTGAGTCCGAAGCTGAGGCCGCAGGTCTGACACATGAAGGGTTTTTCCCCGGAGTGGACGATGGCGTGCTGCAGCAGACCCATGCGACACTTGAAGGCCTTGTCGCACTCGCCGCACTTGAACGGTCGCTCGTCCGAATGCGACCTCTTGTGAACGCGCAGGTTGCTGGCGGTGGAGAAGTTCTTGGCGCAGGTCTGGCACTTGTAGGGCCGGGCGCCGGTGTGAACCGTCTGGTGCTCGCGGAGGCTCTTCTTGCGGGTGAAACTCTTGCCGCACACGTCGCACATGAAGGGTTTGACTTTGGCGTGCGACAGCTCGTGGTAGCGCAGCGCGCTGGAGGAGGTGAAGCTGCGGTCGCAGGCGTGGCACTTCAGGGGCGTCTTCTGGAGCCGGTGGGCGGCCTGGTGGACTCGCAGCTGGCGCAGCAGCCGGAACTTCCTGTCGCACTGGTCGCACTGCAGCATCTTGTCGGGGTCCCGCTCCTGCGCGGCCCTCAGCTGGTGGGTGAGCAGGTGTTTGTGCAGCGTGCTGAGTTTATAAAAGCCTTTGTCACAGGAGCTGCAGGGGAAGGGCTTCAGGTGGCAGGACGTGTGTTTGGTCAGCTGGTGTTTCTGGTGGAAGCCTTTGTCACAGAGCTCACAGAAGAATCTCTTCTGTCGGTACAACTCCCTGCGCCGCCTGCGCTCTGCCTCCCTCTGCTGGTCGTCCATCACTCCTGCACAACAACACAGGGTTTACTCCACACACACACACACACACACACACATCAGATTACTGATGAACAGTCGGATGAGGATTTCTGAAACTTGCTGAAACTCGTGAATCTGTTTGAACTGGATCTTCCAGATTTTCACCTGATCCGTTCTTTGTCTCATCTTCACCACTTTCAGTCTTCATCACCGGTTCCTGAGGAACACAGGAGGTCATTCCGTCAGATCTGAGCCACACAGGAAGTTAGCGACTGATCAACAGGAAGTAGCTTCTTACTGATCTTGCTGACTCACACACACACACACACACTATAAAACAGATGGTATAAAATGGAGAGAAAGAGAGTTGTGAACATTACGTGGTCACTTCCTGTTTGTCTTCTCTCACATTGAACTCGTGAGCAGTACCTTGTGGGGGGCCGGGGCCTCCGGGGGTCCACTGCTGCTCTGGCTTGGGACTGAGGTGGAGAGCGGCTGACCAATGATGATGTGGGGGATGCAAGGGACCTGAGGGTTGCTGCCACCCTGTGGTGCTTTGGTGGAACTGAGGATGGCCATGGTGAGAGGGGCAGGAAGTGCAGCCGCGTGTCCCTCTGAAAGATTCAGGCTTTCAAAATTAAAGTCGGATCTTTGAGATTACAAAATAAAAGTTTTTGGACTTCTCTCGTTCAGAAGTTCCGAACTAATGTCGCTGAGTTCTGGAGAAGATCGAGCAGGTTCCCTGTCCTCAGCTCGTGGTGCCTTCAGGTTCACGCTGATCTGGTCTCACTCACCTGCTGGTGTGATCTTGAACAGCGTTTGTTGGGGCTGGTTCTGCTGGTTCTGCTGGTTCTGCTGGTTCCTCAGTTCGGACCTCAGATGTTCCACGTTGTGCTTCAGAGCTTCGTTCTCTCTCTCTAAAGTCACGTAGAGTTCTGTGAACACTCGGCAGATCTTTCGAACCGCTTCCCTCGACATGATGCTGAGGACCGAGTTCAGCTCCACCTGCAGGAGGACACGGGTCACATCCGGGCAACATTCCGGATCAAATGTCTTATTCTGTTGTACAGGTAGAAACATGGTATTGTCCTTCATGGTCAATCAGTCCACCTTCATTTGACGCACTGCACCTTTACCGTTTCTAACTCATCAGAGCCATTGTGTACACACACACACACACACACACACACACACAGCGTGTCCTCACCCTCCGTGTGTCCCCTCTGTCCTCGGTGTCCCCCTGTGTCGGTGTCTCGTGGAGGACACACGCCACACACTCCACCGCCGCCTCCATGATCAGTTCAGTCTGAGCACAGAAACTGCGCAGCGCCGCCGCCATCTTGGCTCCTCTCTCGCTGTGTGTCTGTGTGTGTGTGTGAGTGTGTGTGAGTGTGTGTGTGGGGTGGGGGGCGGCTGACCTCCTCTGTGGTTCAGCCGCACTCGGAGCCGCAGTTCCGGGAACCGCTCGGGTTCGGGTTCGGGTTCGGGTGCATCGCCGTGACCGAACCTACTGAGCGACGGTCGCTCACACTTCACATCCGTGTCAACCACAGGTCCACTTCCGGGTCAGGGCCTGCTGCCACGTGTGTGGTTGAAATGTGTTCTGTTGTTGTTATTGTTTGTGTTCTGTTATTGTTTGAATGGTTTTGTTTGATGATCACAGTTTATATTGTAAACATATAAACAAATAAATAAAGAGTACAGGTAAACAAACACTTCCCCAAACCCTGAGTCACACACAGGCTTGTTTTCTCTGATCAGCATTGAAGCAGTGAAATATTACTGGAATCAATCAGCACAACATCATGAACAACAACACAACAACATACACAATATCATAACACTGTGGACAACAACACAACATCATGTACAACAACACAACAACATAGATAATATCATAACACTGTGGACAACAACACAACATCATGTACAACAACACAACAACATGTACAATATGACATACAATATCATAACACTGTGGACAACAACACAACATCACGTACAACAACATAGATAATATCATAACACTGTGGATAACAACACAACATCATGTACAGCAACACAACAACTTATACAATATGACATACAATATCATAACACTGTGGACAACAACACAACTTCATGTACAACAACACAACAACTTATACAATATCATAACACTGTGGACAACAACACAACATCATGTACAGCAACACAACAACTTATACAATATGACATACAATATCATAACACTGTGGACAACAACACAACATCACGTACAACAACACAGTATCATGAACAACAACACAACAACATATACAATATCATAACATCATGTACAACAACACAACACCATGATTGGTCACTGAGGGATTGTTGTTGAACAGTGTCGTTCATTCGACTTTCCAATGTGACAGTGACGTCGCGTTGTGCTGAAGGATGTGTCCTGGTTCTTCAGGTCCTGGTTCTTCAGGTC
>JAFBJT010110728.1:55872-69274 GCA_016785325.1 Chascanopsetta lugubris | reverse complement strand
TGGGGATGAAAGGGGATGAAACACAACAGTGAGAATGTGAAATATAGTGTGTGTGTGTGTGTGTTTTTGTGTGTGTATGGACACGTGTACCCTGTGGCAAGTGATGGCTCGTACCAAATATCAGCCAGGGACGGGGGTAGGGTGGGTGGGAGGGGGGGGGGGATTTCTCATGATGATGTATTTAGACATGTTTGCTCTGTCGTTTCCTCTCTTTCACTCTGTGGTCCATTTCAATTGTGATTTTTTTTTTTATCAGGATTTACGGACAATAAAGAGGAAAATCAGCATTTAAAAGAGGGATGATCTGTAAAACATGACGGAGAGTGAAAGTGAGGGTCTGCAAACGGCGCCCTCTACTGTTTACCACTGGACCTGCACTGTCTCTGTGTGAATATGTCTGTGAACCTACACCGTGTGTCATTCTATCTCACACGCTTGTTTTGAATGATGATGGAGTTTGTATTTTTAGAGCAGCCGGACTATTTTTTTCTTTGATCTCAGCCTTCACTGTCATTCCCCATAAGGAACACTGTCAACATTCCAACAGAGATTCAAAGTTGCTGTAAAAAATAAACCTTATTACATTATTCCAAACATTGCAAAAAAAAAAAAAAAAATCCATCCCTCTGTGACTCATTTGGATGATGCATTTCTGAGGGTTTGATAAACAAAGTGTGTGTGTGTGTGTGTGTGTGTGTGTGTGTGTGTGTGTGTGTGTGTGTGTGTGTGTGTGTGTGTGTGTGTGTGTGTGTGTGTGTGTGTGGTGAGCCGGGGACCAGTGGATTGGATTTTCACTTCAACTCATTCCTGCATGAGAATGTCTGTGTAGCTGTTTCCTGTGTGTCAGTGTTTACACGTGTTCCCGTTGTCATGTAGAAAATAGATCCTCTGATTTCCAGCAGGCTTCGTCAGCAGGGAGAAGGTTTATTTCATTCAGTAAAGCCATTTGGTTTCAAGCGGAAAAGAAAAAGAGGACAGGAAAAAAAATCTTCACGCTTCTTCTCCTTCTCCTTATCTTCCTCTTCCTCTCACCTCTTTTCTGTCGCCATCCTCCTCTTCCTCCTCCTCCCCCTCCTCCCTCCCTCTCCCTTCTCTCCCCCTCTATCCTCCCCCCACACTGTCCACGTACAGGGGCTTTGAAAGGATCATGCATTTATCCACTTTTACCGCGCGTTATGCCGACTCACCCTTTGTTCTGCCATGTCACTGTTAATCCTGAGGTGTTTTTTTTTTCATCCTGTTTATTTCTGTGGTTTCACTGTTGTGCAGTAAAAACACCCATCGCTGTCCCGAACATCGTGTTGACCTTTGACCTCCCGCTCTCCTGCTTGTAAATCGAAAAACAAAATGAACAATTTTCCCGTTATTATTCCCTGTGATTGTTTATAATTGCTCAACATGCTGGGATAAGGCCTTTACTGTAGATATGGAATTGTACATAGTTTTTAAATGTAAAAATGTTGGTTTCCATTCTCATGTTTTTGCACCATGACGGTTGTGTTCTGTAAATGATCCATCGGATGATTTTCTAATGAACTTGTTTTGTATTGTGTTACTACTGTAAGTCCAGCTTCATTCGACTGGCTGGTAGATTTATACTCTGTCTCATTCTGCTGTTCAACATGTGATGCTGAAAATCCACTGTTACAAACTGAGCCTTGATTATCAGCTGTTGGTGATTCACTCAATGCAATCATTTCCCCACCACCCTGTTTTAAATATGTTCATATTATTATGATTATTATGATTATTATGATTATTGTCATTGTTATTGAGCATGACTTTATATGGACCTAAAATATGATAAACATTGTGATTCTACAACTTAATTGTCGTCTTGTCTCTACTGTTCCACTACTCTTAATTACTTACAATACACATCTCAGGTTAGTTCTACATCCTGCGTATATGTCTGCGGGTGCACATCTGCGATTGTTTCACTTTAATTCTCAACACTTCTTATTGAGTGTTTCACTCAGTGAGGACGTTTTCCAAACACACACCCTCGGTCTGGGGGCGTGGCCGACCTCCTGACCTCTCTCTCTCACCTGCTGCTCGTTAACTCTGATCGCCTCCACCTGATCAGAGCCTGTTCTTCCTTGGGACTCTGATGTCAGTGACAGAAGGGCACAGAAACAATGATGGAGACGAGCTCTTGCCTTCGTGCCTTTCTGTTGCAGTCAAATGTGAAAAACCTTTTCATTTCATATCCACTCCTCCTCATTAGTCTCATTCTCTTTCTGACTCTCTCTCTCTCTCTCTCTCCTCCGCTCCACTTTTGTTCCTTCCCATTTCTAACTCCACTGACATTTTCAGTCCAGTGACTTCATAAACAAAGTGCACAGACGCTGTGGTTCTGTGCCGCTGTGCTAATCTCGCTTTCTGCGGCAAACAAAGCGCGACCGCAACCGGCTCATTAGAGACTCATTGTCGGCTCCTCTCTGCCACCGGGACGAGCGGCGGCTCTGCCTCCGACAATCCGCACACAGCAGCCGGCGCCTCCACGCGCTCTTTATGAAAAGTGAATTAGTGGCGCCACGCTTGGCTGAGGAGGCCGGCGTCGCTGAGGGAACCGAATGCGGGACACGTCGGGCGAAGAATGCGGCGAGTACGGAAGGGAAACAACGAGAGGGAAACAAAGAGAAGCCACCAGTGCTCCCTTTGAGGGGCAACATACAATAGAGCGTGTCGTCACCTTAAAGGTATCGAACGAGGGGTGTCACGAGATGAAGGTCCAAACTCAAGACGTCACCGCATTGCTTTTACGGAGATGTCCGTTGAAGATTTAGAGAGCGTGCGCACGGTCATCCCGTCATACCCCTTTTTGACCACTAGAGTGAGCTGCGAGCCTCTGCGGAACACAGTCAGCCTCTCAACCACACCAGCGTAGACCATCATCGTCATCATCCTCGTGGATATTGCTGTCACTTCCTGTGAGGTTTTCAAAGTAAAACGCGTTGGGGCACATGTCTTGTCGCCTGAATCGATTGACATTGTCCCAACTAGGCTTTTGTTTTATTCTAAGACAGGAAGTTGCCCTGCTCAGGGCAACGGTGAGCCTAGATTTACTTTGTTGATCCGTGAAGGGAACTTGGAGATCTGAGGGAGAGTGACCTTGTTTGACTGCAGGATTTATGTTCTTAGTCATAGGAAACAGTCCCTTCAAAATCAAAGATGACGAATGTTGATGATCGATGTATTTATTAGTTTCATTTTGTCACAGTCCAGCACCATAGCACGGTTGACTTATACACACACACAATAAACCAACCAGCACATGCTCTGGAACTTGAAAAAAACATGACGTAGTTCCTTTTTCTTATCTTTGTTTTTTTTGTTTGTGTTTCTGTCTTATTTCAAACCTCAGACCAACATCTCACTTTCTTTCCATCAGTTACAGAAAGCAAACCCTCCTCAAACATTAAGCTGTCTCGCTCAACCTGAGCCACAAGTGAATCCAACCTGTCTCTCTCTCTCTCTCTCGCCCGTGGGTCACCTTCGTAAATAACATATGACGTGGTCAGGTCTGTTTGAGAGTTAGAACGTAGTTAGACAATAACGGGTCGGTTCCTGGAATGCAGTGCATTGCACCTCCACGCCTCCTCCCTCCTGTTTGTCACGGCAACAGTGCATCACACCGGCTGCTCTCACTTTTTATAATATGGCAATAAAGTCGATCGGTACCTAAACGTGGGCTCGGCTCACCAATCTTCATGTAGGAAAATGTAACGTTTAAAAAAAAAAATGCGTGTATCTTTGTTGTTTCCATCATCTTGTTTACATGATGTCTTGCTGGTGCTGCGTGGACTCACTCACCACCTGCGGGGGGACACGGGGGGAGAGGTTACGATACAAAGTGGAGAAGCGACGTTCATCAGTCGTTAGTGTTCTGCGGGGAGGAGGTGAGTGTGTTCTCTATCAGCAGTGAGCAGGCTGACGTAGATGCATGTTCACCTTTGAGTGTGCACATACTGGTTTGAGTGAACGCTGATTGGGGGGGGGGGAGAGAGGGGGTGGGGGGGGCGCGACACGGACAGTGAAGCTAAGGTCGTGGAAGATTGTGCGTTGGAAGTGTTGAGTGTGTGCGCAGGGTGGATGCAGACTACCAGATTTCCGGGCCTCTCTCTCTCGGTGACTGTACGTGTTGCCACACAATCACTCTACTTTTCGTGTGTTCAAAGAACTGGGTACCTAGAGGCGACATGGTGGCCAAATGGTGGTACTGCAGCTGTGGCGTGGCCCTGTCCAAAGCCCTGCAACCAGGCTTTGTGTCGCCTCCAAGCGCATGCCTCCATCTAGCAGCTTTAACCAAACCTACTCTGCCTTCAGCATGGTGTCCGGTTCATTGAACACATTGATGACTGCAGTTAAAGGTGCAGACTGGAAGATATGTGTCACTCTTCAATCTGGTAGTGTGCAGAAATGTGAACAGAGGTTCAGGAGTGAACAGGGGGATGAAGGTGTAAGCGGGAACCAGACTTACACTCTGGGCGCTAGCGCCCTGGCTCATAGCATACTTCATCTGGGTGAGAATATATATACATACACAGCAATGAATCAGGTGCAACCGACTGGATCACGACAAACAGTACATCAAGTGTATCGTTTTCTCATTGTGAATCTGTGTTGTGTAATAGTTCCTGTTACGATATGTGTGGTGTGTGGTGTGCATGAATCTCTCCACTTGTAAAGTGATACCAGGACATGGTGTTGCAACTGTGTGTGTGTGTGTGTGTGTGTGTGTGTGTGTGTGTGTAAGGGCTCATACCTCTCCATCGCGGGTCTCGATGGTCTTGATGAGGACCGTTTTCTTGGAGTGAACCTCTGATGTGCGTTGTTGCTGTGACTCAGGACTGGTCTCTGTAGATACAAGCACATTCAGTCAGCTCTCGTCCACCTCCACGCATCCCGTTATTCTCACATCGAGGAGCTAAACAAATCAAATCAAATGAAAAAAGCCCCAAACAAATGCACAGTAAATATCGACGTCTGTGTTATGGCTCATTGTTTTATATCCAGGGCGGTGCAGCGGAGGGATCTATTAACACAACAGCGCCGCCGCCGCCGCCGCTATGACTGTAAATACACTGGATGGGAGAGGCGAGCGCCGTCGGAGTACATCGATGTGCGTCTCCGAGACAACTGCCTCCGAGCTGCTGAGCTTTCTCACGCATCACACGTCGCCACACAGTGGCCGGAGGAGGATGCTTGCAGATATGAAACACCACCAGACTAAAAGGCTCATGGGTGCTCGCGCGTGACGGGAAGAGGAGCTGTGCCGTCACCTCTGAATCCAATGGAGGAGTAAGAAGTCTGGACCGGCCCAGAGGTGGTGGTGGTGATCCTGCAGTGGAGGAAAAACAAACACAGAGAGGTGAGAGGAGCCGCTGACTGCCATGTGACCTGCTCTCTGACGGCCGGCGGCTCACCGACCTGCTCTCCTCGCCCTCCAGCAGCTTGCGGTAGGTGGCGATCTCGATGTCCAGGGCCATCTTCACATTGAGCAGGTCCTGGTACTCCCTCAGGTGACGAGCCATGTCGTCCTTTGAAACCAGAGCAACAGAGGATGGATCAGTGCGCTTCCGGCGTGTGATGGTCTGTTGTGCTTTTCCTATATCTGGGAGGCAGCGGTTCCCACTGTCCAGTGGTCATCAAACGGCCGGGCCCGGGACCACCAAAAGTGGGTCTCAGAGCCATTTTCAAGTGGGTCGTGGGGGGTTTTGACCGGAAGGAAAAAACAACTGATTGCGGCGACCGTGCTCTTATTTTGAAGGGGATTTTTAGTGCGTCGGACCGACGTCCTTTCACACTCCTGAGCAGTGGGTGGCGATGAAGCCAGCAACAGTCGTTTGCATGTGCTAAGTCATCGTGCCAAAATGCAACACCGTCTGCAAGAAATCTAAACATTTCTTGAATTGATTTGGGTCGCGGCCCGTCATTAAGGGGCCGATGGTACGGGGCCCGAACCCGGACCTGGTGAGAACCGCTGCCCTTTGCCAATGGTCACCGTGGACCCAGAGTTACCTTCATCTTAGCGATGTCGTCCTCCAGCTGTCCAATGGTGTCCTGGTAACCGGCGGCCTCGCGGCCCATGCGCTCCTCCATTTCTCTCATCTGGCGCAGCAGGGACTCGTTCTGCATCCGGAGGTGAGACGAGCGGGGGGGGTTAAGAGCGGGGACGAGCAGGGAGGCAGGTAACGGAATGTGTGTGTGTGTGTGTGTGTGTGTGAGGGAGAGTTTCTGATACGCACGGTGCCCTTGAGTGAGTCGACCTCGCAGGTGTAGGACTGGATCTGGTGTCTGTACTCCATGCTCTCCTGCTTGGATTGACGCAGAGCATCGTTGTTCTTGTTCACTGCCTGGTTCAGATCAGACACCTGGGAGACCGAGAGGAGAAGATGGATGAGGCGCTGCGCTCAGATCTGTGTGTGTGTGTGTGTGTGTGTGTGTGTGTGTGTGTGTGTGTGTGTGTGTGTGTGTGTGTGTGTGTGGTGCGCCATCAACACACCTTGGACTTGTACCATTCCTCGGCCTCGGCTATGTTCTTGGCGGCGATGCCCTCGTACTGCACGCGGATGTCCCTCAGGGCGGCGGTCAGGTCGGGCTTGGACATGTCCATCTGGATCTGGATCTGAGTGTCCTGCATCTGGCTCTGCAGCTCACGGATTTCCTGAGGGGACGAGACCGTGGGAGTGAAGTTAAAGGTGCAGTTAGTAAGATTTAGGTGGAATTGATAGCGTTAATGTCAGCAAAAAGTGAATGTAAACACTTTACTGTAAATGACTGTTGCATCCAAACCTGGCATTCAAGACGACATCGTCCTTTAAACGATGACAACGTTTTTCAAAGGTCCAGTCCGTGAGATTTTGGGACAATGATTTCAAGTTCCCTTTTCAGGAATTGATATTAAATGATCTTCTTTTATCAGTCTTGACTGAGCTGCCCGTGTTCATGGAGCTGGCCATATTTATACAGTAGCCCTAAGTGGCCAAACTTTGTTTTAGAGTAACTGTAGACGTCCTTCATACTCCGTAGGGAGGGGTGAGGTGAGGAGAAAGTGCAATTTCACTACCGGAGGTTCAAATTCGACCTGCTGCACCTTTTAAATACAGAAAGATCTATTTACACTTTAATTCGTTGACTTATGTAAGATTAGTGGCAGTTGAAAATAACAAAGTATCTAATCTTAAATTTGGAGAGCTTTGGCTCCATTCAGCTGTCTCCCTGGTCTGACCGGCAGCTATAAATAGCTTTTGCATCTGTTCACACACACACACACACAACAGCTGACGTGCTCTCTTCGCCCTATCAGCAGTTCAGCATTTCTGGGAGGTCACGGTGGAGGCCGGGGAGACGGAATGACGGGAAACGACCTGAAGTGTTCTGGAATGTCTTTTGATGTGAACCGGCGAACGTGTCCAAATATGCGGCTGCTGCACTTTCCCCTCTCGCCTGAAGTAAATGTGTGTGAGGGAGTCAAACGGGCGGTGGTCGTGTGATTTTGCGGAATGGATGCGCTCTCATGTTTAAGGGTGTGTTGTAGTGTGAAGTATCTGTCCCTCGGATGAGCTGCGTGCCGGCAGAGGCCACACGACACCGCGCACTCCCCTCGGACACTCAGCACTTTAGATACAGTGTCGCTGTGGGTGTGTCGGCCACGTTCGTTTTTTATAGTGGGACCGAGCGAGCGAGCGAGCGAGCGACCGAACGACCGAGCGACCGACCGACCGAACGAACGACCGCCCGACCGAACGACCGACCGACCGACCGACCGACCGACCGACCGACCGACCGACCGACCGACCGACCGACCGACCGACCGACCGACCGACCGACCGACCGACCGACCGCCCGACCGACCGCCCGCCCTCCCTCCCTCCCTCCCTCCCTCCCTCCCGAGCGACCGACCTCTTCGTGGATCTTCTTGAGGAAGGCGATCTCCTCCTGCAGACTCTCGATGCGTCTCTCCAGGTCCAGCCTGGCCAGGGTGGCACTGTCTACGTCCTGGAAGCAGAGGAAGACAGACAGAGTTAGGGCGCAGGGAGTGTGATGACCCTGACCCTGACCCTGACCCAGGCAGCGCGAGGGAAACGTACGGCTCTGAAAGCAGACAGGTTGTTCTCGGCCTCCTCCTTCTGATGAACCTCCTCCTGCAGTCTGGAGGAAGAAGAGCAGATTTCGATGCAGATGTTCAAAAACTAGATGTAAGAGTTGAGAATGATATTATGGTTGTTTTCGCCTTGCATTTCTTCAGCCTTGTGTTTCCACCCAACCTTCTGACAAACACACACACACACACACACGCACACACACACTTGTGACGTTGCTGTGCGAGGCCTAAAGCTGGAGAACAGCTGTTCTCACAATGTCAGAGGTGGAGCAGGACTGTGTCCTTCATCCGGGCTGTTTTCAGAGGTTCAAAGGTTCTTGCCTTTGTTAAATGTAGATTACAACATGTTGCTCGTGTCTGATACTTTATGTAAAACAAATGTATAAATGTAAAATGCATATCACACATTTTCAAACTGCTCCATAAAACATGTTTTAATCAAGGTTTTGTGTGCGGTGAGTGAGTGTGTGTGTGTGTGTGTGTGTGTGTGTGTGTGTGTGTGTGTGTCTCGGGGGAAAAACATTTTATATTTTTGCATTTTGCTGGAACAGCAAAGTGGCTTTCAGGGAAAGGGAATGAAATTGGTTTAATAAAAGTTTTTCATGATATGCAATTCACAGTTCATCCCATAGGTGAATATGCGCGCGTGTGTGTGTGTGTGTGTGTGTGTGTGTGTGTGTGTGTGTGTGTGTGTGTGTCCACATGCCTGCATGAAGCAGTTGGCAGACAGGATTAGTTTGATCTCTGTCAGAGCAGCAGGTGCTTTGCTTAGTGCTGCAGGCAACAATTTAAAAAGGGCTGATAAACAGGAAAGTGTGTGTGTGTGTGTGTGTGTGTGCGCGCGCGTGTGTGTGCACGTACATTTCTCTTAAATGTAGCAATGTTGCTCACTGCAGTGACAGAAACTCTAAATTCATAGAACTGACTCTCATAGCTACAAATAGGCAATTCGCAATTACACCCACATTACATCTCTCTCTCCCTCCCTCTCACTCTCTCTCTCTCTCTCTCTCTCTCTCTCTCTCTCTCTCACACACACACACACACACACACACACACACACACACACACACACATCCTCATAAAACAGGTTGTATGTCTCCGTCTTCTCGTCTTCCTGATGTCTCTGGGCCTGAACCTCTCCCCATCCGTCTGTTGCAACTTTACCCCCGACTCTCTCTCTCTCTCTCTCTCTCTCTCTCTCTCTTTCTCTCTCTCTCCCTCTCTCTCTCCCTCCCGCTACTTTCTTCCTGCTCAATCTCTTGCGAATAAATTAAAGACACCTCAGTAAAAGTCCTTGGACCGTGACTCTCGTTAAGGCAATTCTATTCTCAAACCTCTCCCTTGTCAGTTTCCTCTCAAACATCTCGGGGGGGGGGGTGTTTGTTGCCACGGAAACGACGTGCCGCCGCGCCTAATCCTTCGCTTGAATGAAAACGCCGCGAGTTTTGCGCGACCGCTGGACACGAAGTCATACCTCAGCTTGAGCTTCTGCAGGTCGTCGGCCAGGTTGTCCCTCTCCACCTCCACGCGGGCGCGCTGGTTGGTAATGGCCTCGATCTGCCGCCGCAGCTCCCTCATCTCGTCCTCGTACATCTCGGCCACGCGGCCGGGCCCCTCGCGGCCCCGCAGCTTCTCGATCTCCACCGTCAGGGCGGCGTTCTGCTGCTCCAGGAAGCGCACCTTCTCGATGTAGCTGGCGAAGCGGTCGTTGAGGTGCTGCAGCTCGGCCTTCTCGTTGGTCCGGGTGCTGAGGAAGTCCTGGTTCATGGCGTCGGCCAGGTTGAAGTCGAGCTTCTCGCCGGAGTAGGCGCGCACGGCCGAGGACGAGCCGAAGCCGGCCCCGCCGGCCCCTCCGGACACCCGGTAGCTGGAGAAGGAGGGGAAGGCGCTGCTCTTCACCTCGTACACCCTGGAGGACATGTGGCTGGCGGCCGAGCTGCGGCCTCCTCCTCCGCCGGAGGACGAGGAGAAGAGGGAGGACATCGGCGAGGCGCCCAGGCCGGAGCCGAAGGTGCGGCGGTAGGAGGAGGCGGACTGGGCCGAGGAGGAGTAGGACTTGCTCATGGCTGGTCGACTGTGTGGTTTGGTTGGAGGAAGGAGCTGCTGGAGGTGCCGAGACCCGAGTGTCCCACTGAGCAACTGGGAGGACGACTGAGTGAGGACGAGTAGCAGTGTGGGGCACAGAGGGGATCTATTTGTAGCACCACCACGCCCTCGCACACCCCGAACCCTCTTCTGTGTCACCCACCCACCCACCCACTCCATTCACCCACCCACGCCTGGACTCCCCCCACCCACGTCCCCGCTCCATACCCCCTCCATTCCACCTTCCATTCTTCTTTGATCGATCATCGCCAAACCTTAACGGTTCCGACTGACTGAGTGAATTGCCGGAAACCAAATCTTGAGGCCACTTAACTCATGCGTTTATTCTTATTTGTGGCGTCTTGCCTTTTAAAGGTGCAGTGTGTAGGATTTTAGTGACATCTCCAGGTGAGCGTGAGCTCTTCTGAGCATGCGGGAGAACCGGTGTTCGACTTCAGTCGTCATTAAAGCTCAAAAGATGTTTAGTGCGTCCACTCTGACCACTGTAAAAACATGGCGGCCCCCACAGAAGGAAGCCGCTCCTCATGTTAATGTACATAATATGTATATAACGGGCTCACTTGAGGGTCATGGGAACAAAATACATGACTACTTGATTATAAATTCATGGAAATGTCAGTATGTACTTGTTTTGTAACATGTTTAGAAGTGATACAAATGACCAAAATCGTACACACTGCACCTTTAAGTTGATTAAACCTTGTCTTGTAGTTTCCTCCTTGGACTGATTTCCTCAGAATTTGATGAAACGTAATACTTCAGAAAAGTCCCCTGATAACTCATCCATTACCCCCCCCCCCCACACACACACACTTTCAGCCACTCATGCCTTCTCCTGCCCCCACTCCCCCCCCCCCCCCCCCCCCCCCCCGTCCCTCCTGTTGCCAGCCCTCGACTCAGCTGTCGGCAGGGTCTGGTTTCAGCTGCTGGAGCGGACCGCGGCCTCGTGGGTGCGTGCGAGTGAGTCTGCACTTGGACGGAAGCCCGAATGAGTGAGTGAGCGAGCGAGCGAGCGAGCGGGCCGGCGGGTCCCTGCAGTGGAAGGGTTTTATCGATTGATTTATTGATTGATTTGACCTCAACATGAGCAGGTTGGCCGTCACATAGCCCCGGCACGTTCACCGTGAATTCGTTCTTTCAGGGACTGGAACGTGTCGTCTTTCCATCCAGATCCACAATTTCAGCAGATACGTGATCATTCCCAAACATCGGAGACGGATGTTTGGCCTCGTCCCAGTGTCTCCACATCAGAACGTATTATTCCGTGTTTGACTTGCTGCTCTGCCCGTGGCTATAGAGTTACAACAGAGTTACGTGTCTGCCCTTGGTTACATAAGCGGCAGAATGGGTCGAGTGATCGAGCCGCTGCCAGGAAGGTCACACACTCCACTTCGCTGTTCGGGGCTCTCTCTCCACTGTGGTGACGGGCGTGTGCGCATGCGCGCATCAGCCAGGCCTGTGCTGTTGACTTTGATATATGATTGAAGGAAATGTACTGTACCGTACATGTTGTCTGGGCGTACATTCGCCGAGCGGAAGCTCACGTGGACCATACCAACAGGACGTGTCATAGATTGGTTCCAAAACCATCATCTTGCTGTTGTACGGATTCACCAGCCTCTTCGTCCTTGGTTCATGGTGGAATGCTCCCCCCCCCCCCCCAAAAAAAGTGCTTCTGCACAAAATTGTGATTTCAAAGTAGAGTTGACCTTTGACCTCTTGGTTGTAAAATGCTATTTAGGTTTTCTGGAGGAAACTATTTTGCCAATCGAGACATTTCATGAAAGATGGACGAGGAGTGTTTTCTGTCTGGGACAAACAAAATGTTTCGTCCCATGTTTTGAGGGAATGGGACGAACCACTCAAACATTTCATGTCTTCAACCACAGCATAAACGAAATGTGTCGTCTCATGGTAAACCAAAGGGCTCCGAGTCCCCAGCTGTGTGTGTGTGTGTGTGTGTGTGTGTGTGTGTGTGTGTGTGTGTGTGTGTGTGTGTGTGTGTGTGTGTCAGCTGCAGCTGAAAAGCCGGCCAAAGCTCAGGGGGAATCTCTGCCCTGTGTCATGAGACCAACACCTCTGCTCCTGTCAGGTGCTAAATACCTGAAGCTCTACCTGAACTCGGTCACAGGTCATTCATGTGACTGTCACTCACTCACTCAGGTGTTTCCTCTCACACAGACAGGGAGCATTCAAAGATCATTCCCACATCCAGGTCATTATACACTGCAGTCATGAAAACAGCAGCTTCATTATTTTGCATTCCACTCCACCAATAGAAATGCTTCATTCAAATCTTACACACTGGACCTTTAAAAGTCTTAATATATGTATATGCACATACACAACATATGAAGTTGCTTGTGCCTCCATGTTTTTATATTTTAAACCAAAACGGGCAGAACTATAATGACATCCAATGGGAAACATTGTGTTCGTGTACAGTGTGTGTGTGTGTGTGTGTGTGTGTGTGTGTGTGTGTGTGTGTGTGTGTGTGTGTGTGTGTGTGTGTGTGTGTGTGTTTGTGAGTGAGAGTATGTGTTGGGAGCTGAAGGCGCCGTCGTGTGGGGTCATGCATGTATTTGTGCTTCAAAGAGCAGTGTGTGTGTGTGTGTGTGTGTGTGTGTGTGTGTGTGTGTGTGTGTGTGTCAGCTGCCACTGGTGTCAGCTCTATTCTTAGCTCTTTCCGTTTGAAGGCCGTTGTCCGGTCCCTCTCCAATAGGATCATGGGACCATGAAGACAGAGTCTGACACCCACAGTAAAAATAAGCTGAATGCGGCTGCTTTTACGGACGTGACCCTGCAGGATGGAAATACACACTCTTACGCTACACCTCCATCTCATGTCTTCCCGTAGAAATGCAGCAATTCAAATCAAACTCTCGACCTTTAAATGAATTCAGAGAACGTCTCTGATCAACATGTCACGACGTTGCTTGTCCCAGCAACGCAGGCCCATGTGTTCAGGGGAAAGACCCCGGCTGCTTCGAAAACTTTACCTCCGTCACGTCGACGTGTCCACGCGAACAAACACGAGTTCTGTGGTTCGTCACGTGACCACCGCTCACACCCTCTTTTTCTGCCACCCCACCGATCTGCCACCCTCAGAGGACTCCTCAGAGTTCCCCCGTCCTTTCCCCCGTCCCACCACAGAAATGATGGGGGGATGGCGGTGGGGGGTGG